>JAXDDX010000001.1:12257500-12442500 GCA_034670405.1 Hoplostethus atlanticus
ATTGTTGCTAGCGTCTATATAGTCTCTATATTCAACAAGACACGTACTCATACATCGAGTGGAAAATACATTTTGAATCTAATCATTGAGCATTTGTTCCCTCAGATAAAATACCTTCTGCCACAAATAAGGTTCGTAGCTCAGGGAAACACGCTTTAACGCAGATTGCCGTCTGCTTCCTCATCGGCTGCGGTGGCTTTATGGGCGCAGCTTCAGGCTAGATGCCGGTTCAAGGCACGCAGCTCATCAAGATGAGTGACAAGTGCAACCTGCCCAACTGAGGGGGAGGAGGGCGGGACTAATAATACACTTCCTGCCTCGGGCAAAAAGTTGCATATTGATGCTTTGAAGAGTGCGAAAGTGTGGGCCGACTTTACTGAAGTAGATAAAAATACAGATGCAATTTATGTAAAAAAAAAAAAAAAAAAGTGCAAGGGGGGCGATAGCAGCAATCTGATGAAACACTTCATCAGCGTGGTGTTAATTTGAAGGAGTGCGGTGTTTTTGACTGAGCAATGTGTCTGCTGGATACCGGCTCATCCAGAATACAGAATACACGTATGATGCTTTTGTTTTGGCATGAGGTCCAAAACAAAAGCATCATACATGTAACAACTAGTGATCACAGGATATTAACAGGATCACTACCATACAGTCTCACCTCATGACATCAGTGTAGCACATTATCAATAAGAGTACTGTTAAGTATCAGTATGGATAGGCAGTATCAATACAGTCCATGGTCTACTGCTGCATGTACCAAGTGCTAATGACCTCTATGACTGTGTTCCTCTGTTGGACGTCCGCTTCGTCGTCTACTTTTTCTCTCTCATCACGATAACTATCGCCAAAAAAAAGAGTCATTAAATACTCGAGGAGGAGGACGGAATGCATAATCGCTTTGAAAAATGTTTGCGATATCTTTTGGTCTGTGGCTTCCTGTAGCTGGAAACACTATCATCACTCACTGCAGTGGGCGGGGGGGTCACAAGGCCAAGCTGTGGGAGGGTTACAATGGGACAAAGGGAAAAAAGTTTCAGAACGATAAAACTCTCTGTAATGTTTTCCCCGCCTACACCGGCCGATTTCATACACCCCCTTAACCTGTCACTGGCTCATTCAGCATCATCCCTAATCTGCCATTACGGAGGCAGGGGCCCCTCCCCCCGCTAATCGGCTGGTACAAGAACAGAGCGGCCGAGTGTTTCGACGATAATTAAGATCTGGACTGTGATTGCTGGAGCCCTGATGAGTTCCTCCACATAAACCTCATCGTGGGTCTTTGTTGGGAGAGAGATTGGGGTGGGGGGGGCAAAGGGCTAAGGACAGACAACAGGGAAGAGCTTTTATGACATGAGGGAGTATTTCTCTCTGACAGGGACGATGAGAGAGATAGACAAAGAAAGAAAGAAAGACAGAAAGACTCACTGCCGCCTCGTCCTCTCTGCTGTCGCTGGTGTCTTCACTCTTGTGCTGGCCGGCTGAGGAGCGAGTGTCCCTCTTGCGGCTGGCGTCTGTGCCCTCCGTCTGTCTCTCTCCATCTGGACCGAGGAGAAAAACACACGGGTCAGAACGCTCGCCTTCCTCATCATCAGCACTTTTGGGGATTGTCATCATCATCCTCACTGTCGTTGTCATCATCCTATCATTTTCATCATCGTTAATATCACCATTGTCATCGTCGACATCGTCAATATCAGTAAGGTGTTATTCATTTTTATGCTACTGAGCCTCCCTGCAAATAATCACAACCGGATTAAAAGTTCAAGGAGGAAGAGATTCAGAAAAACATGTAATTACAAAAATAAGATGAGACGAGAGAAGAGAAGAATAAAAACCAATCCAGAGGAGAAATGAGCAGAGGGGAGTGAAAATGGAAAAAAAAAAAGGAGAAGAGCGCGAAAGATAGAGAGACGGTTTTTCTTGCTGCCAAGTGGAGCTGTTGGGATGCTGTCATGCCGCAGATGGATTATGGGAGTTTTGCGGCTTGATGATGACAGTTGCCTTGGCTGGGAGCGAACAACCAGAATTTAAATCCACTGTGTGTGTGTGTCCATCAAAGACCATATGGTCAAAATTCCCATCCCTCTGTGCCGCCGGCAAAACACACACACACACACACACGTACACGTACACTGTCATGGACGATCAAATCAGAGCACAATTCAATACAGAACGGTTACAGTACATTCAACACTTTATGAGTGCCTGGTTATTTAGGGCGACGAGGACTGAGGGGACAGCTATAAGGGTTTCAATATACCTCTACGAGTTCATAAAAAGAGGAATCCATATCCTATTCACTCCGATCTCCTTTTATTTGTGCTGCACTGAACTGGATCCCATTCGGCTGCCGTGGTTCAGGAATGCGTAACATTGCCGTGGCTTGGATGGGACGCTGTAAAAGGAGCCGCCCGGGTCGTAAAAAGCAGGAGGGGGGGAACTTTGTGGGGTCCCAAATGCATTACGCTGGAAGTGGTTCATTACTGTCCGCTGAGCAGAGGGGGATGTAGAATACACACACACACACACACGCACAGGGGGGGGGCTGGGATTGTGATTAAAAGGGTGTGGGTTGGAGAATGGGTTGCTATAAAGCATAATGAGAGTTAATGGTTTTCCAATATGTCCCCTAAACACTGAAGGGGTGGGGTGAGGGGGTGCAGGGAAGAAGGATAGGTGCACTTGTGCCTGCTTACTCATCAGTAATGTAGAGAGAGAGAGAGAGAGAGAGAGAGAGAGAGAGAGAGAGAGAGAGAGAGAGAGAGAATGGAAAGAAAGAAAAAACAACAAAAGGCAAAACACAAGAAGCGAAAGTTTTCCTTTTGTACAACTTGTTTTCCACCAGACGAAAATCTCAGCCTCGCCTAATCTGTGTCAAGGATTTGTTTTCCTCATTTGTCTGGGTATCGTCTGCCCTGTTTCTCTCCCTTCTCTTTGCAATTGCGCTGATTTCCAGACAACCGCGATAGAAATCCACTTTGATCTGAGACTCGTCTCGTGTTGCTGAATAAATGAAAGAGATGAGAAAAGCAGCGCTCTCAGAATACGTTCCCTTTTAGCCCGCTGAACTTTGTTCCCTCGTCTCTCCCTAGGCGAAAGGGTTACGTGTCTTCTGATCACTGTCAACTCAGGACAAAGTGCATCGGCATCAACAACAAAAAAAAAAAAACAGACCAAAACACATGAACCGAAAAAGACCTAGCTTTCAGTGGCTCTCGGTGAGTGCCATTTCCATGTCAAACGAGGCCACTGGAGCCCGGGGAACGGCGCTGTGAAAGCCGTCAGCCAGCGTGGCCCGGCTAAGTACGGCCTCTGGGGTCTATCGAAGCGCCACCAGATCAAAAAGAAAAACACCAAAGTGGAGCTGTAGCTGGACTTCACTTCCACGCTGGACGGCCGCCTCACTTTCCTGTCATTGTCCAGACAAACATAGTGGGCTTCCAAGTTTTGATCTTAGCACGTAACTAAACCCTCTGTGAAAATGAAGCTCTAAAAGTAGATCTCAATAACAGCGCGAGTTGTGGAGTTCAAATATTGTCTGCATGTCCAGCACGCTATAGTATTTCAATCTCAAAAGAATGTATTAAACATACACGGGCAAATTGAAAGATATTAAACATGACAAATAGCGGAACAAGACGGGATTGGATATTGGAATTACTACACAATAAAATGCCCCGACTCACTCCCGATTCATTGTTCATATCCGTCCGATCTATAAAAACCTACCAGGCAAACAGACAGTTTTACATGACACAGAGGTTTCTTCATGCAGCGTGGTTTTCTTTTACCTTGTGTTAGTGTTTTTAATGCAGACCCTGCGTATTTTTGTTCCTCTTTTTAGTGAATACTGCATGAGTCACCTGCCAGCAAAGCTCCACTTGAACCATTTGATCTAGGACTATTACGAGCAGGCGATGCACCAGGGAGCGAGGTGAGGTTCCCCTCCGCCTCTGTGTAGGCGTTCATCTTCAAATATGAACGAGGAGGCGGAATTACAGCTTAAAACTTTATTTCTACCATTTCTTCCAAATATGATGAGTGACAGCGTCAAACACGAACGTGGAGGCGGTCAGTCGCACAAAGCTACTGCTGCTGTCTGAAAATGACCCACTGTCTGTGACGTAAGGGTCAAACCTGCTAATAACATCACTATGAACTAGGGAAACAGAGCAGGAGCACACATGCACACCACAGGCTGACGGCAATGCATGGCGTTTCATATTCCCACTGTATAGATGGTCAAACTGACAGCCAAATCCAGGGGAGCTTTCCGTAATACCCTCCATAAATAGAAAGAAGATTAACAGCATCGGAGTAAGATGGGGAGGAAAATCTCAGATGGAAACATCAACCGAATGTCAGAAAGCAGTCAACCAACAAAAAGAGTCGGTAAACATCAGCAGAGTATTCACTTTCAAATTGTTTCTCTTCCCGGAGAATTTCGATTTCTTCCTCTCACGTTGTCTTTCAAAGTTTGAAGATAATTATTTTCGACTGAACTCGAGAATACAAGAGTTCTTCTTCTGCAGCATCGGCAGAGCGACAGCAGAGATGACCTTACCAAGTGAAATGTAACAATCTTTAATAAACAATCTGTAATAATCTTCTGCTCCTATTTATATCATCAGGGCCATTTATATCACTGGTGCCCCTTTTGAAGAAGCAGCTTCATGTGGGTGAATGTTGGCAGAATTGAAAGAGAACATTCTCTGCTAATATGTCCCAGAAGGAGATAGGGTGAGGACTGCAAGCGCGTCTAGTGTGTGTGGCTTTGTGTGTGTGTGTGTGTGTGTGTGTGTGTGTGTGTGTCCTGTGGACAAATGTTTGACCATCCTCTGCTAACATATCCCCATATCCCTCAACAGTCTGTCTGAGAGCTGTAGGTTAGAACTAAGAGCATCTTGAAGGGTGTGTGTGTGTGTGTGTGTGAGTGTGTGTGTGAGTGAGTGTGTGTGTGTGTGTGTGTGTGTGTGTGTGCGCGCGCTGTGGACAAATGTTTAAACATTCTCTGCTGACACATCTCGTAACACTACCCAAGGGAAGTAGGTTAAAAGTGTCTTTAAGGATGTATGTGTGTGTAGGTGTGTGTGTGTGTGTGTGTGTGTGTGTATATGCACTGTATACATGCATGTATGGATGGACACATGCTCATGTGTAGCTAGTCGGCAAGAAGCGCTCCTTCAGTGAGAGTTCAGTCATAAATAATGTTTCAGGGATTTCCCTGGTGGGGAGGAAGCTGAGGTTTGTGGAGCAAATCCCACGATACTGTGGGGGAGAACCATCCATCCCACCACAACGATGGTCCTTTCATCCCACGCTGGGACTACCGTTCCTCTAAATAACCGGCGTACATCGCTTTTCACTAATTCACTCGCGTACACCGACGCACACATACAAATGCCCACACACACTGGGACTGGAAGTGAAAACACAGACCCGCTTCACACCTGGTACGAAGCTTCCTGGGCGGTCAGACTGTAATCAGATGTGTAAATCCAGGTGTAAATGCACCCGAGACACATTGAAAATCTTCCAATCATCCAAACGGCCTCTGGAGGTGGTCAAAGATGCATTTGGACACATTAACAATACACTGTAAGACTGCAATGCGTCTCTAATCCACATATAGGAGATGCAGTACGTAAACGGAAATCTACTTGTGTGCATGGATCCAAACAGGAAGCACACACCAAAACAAACAGTCAGCAGGCGTACTTAAACAGACTGTCAGCAGAGCAGAAACGCCCAAAAAAATAAACACAAAAAAAGTTTTAAAAAGTGAGCTGTCTGCAAGCTATTTCCCCCAGAGGACCGCAGAGGACGAAGCCCGAAACACTAAAGGGCACAACAGCGGGCCGTGCTTGTGGCGTGCAGGAGCCCGGAGACGAGGTCGGCCCGTGGCCCGTGGCCCGTGGCCCGCGGCCAGCTGCGGAGCGACAGCCACCGAGTCTCCGAGCCGCGACGGGGGGGCCTTTCCTCGCGCCTCCGCACCGGCTCTAATGAAGTAATTGAAGAGCCGACTGGCAGGTTAATGGGAGCCAATCGACTGTGAGCTGCCGCCACCAGCGGGCCTGTTGTCGTGGCGACCGGGCAGAATACTAAGCATTTGGGAGATTCCGCTCCGACGTTCCACCGGAGAGCCTAATCTGTTCATGTCCCCCGGTCCTAAAACAGCAGCGCTACTTACTGTGCCGATAAGACGGAGAGGGAGAGAAAGAGAGAGAAAGAGAGAGAGAGAGAAACTTCTTTAACCTCCAGAGGACAGAGATAGTGACTGGTTTTTGGAGTGTTTTGTAGATTAGGTCTGTGACAGGGTATATTAACCACAAAAACAGAAGTCTTATCCGAGGTGGATAGGGGCATCATCTGTAGATAGCGACGGGGTTCGGGGGAAACTTTCTCCAGCTTCCTCTACTGTTGAGAAATGAGTAATAAGTTCACCTTGCCTGGCTTGCCCTTCCAAAACTAATGATGTTCTAAACTCTGGCCTTCACTGAACTGCTCTCACACCTCTCATATCTGCCATGTGTGTGTGTGTGTGTGTGTGTCTCTCTCTTTTTTTATCTTTGAACAAGACTGACATCAACGCCTGGGTTTCACTGCGAGGCGGTGCGCCACTACGTTAAAGTGATAGACAGAATGGTGATACAGCAGAATGCTAATCACAGAATCAAAAGACGCGAGTGCAGCAGGAGCGACGCGACCGGGAAGGAAGGGCAGTAAGAAGAGAAGGGGGGTGGGGGTGAGAAAATGGAACAGATGAGGGGAGAGATGGAGGGGAATGGAGATGGTAAATTAAGAGGAGTTTCCAATTCACATTTAGGACAAATTCTCATAACAAATAGAAAAAAAAAAATCTACTTTCTGCTTTCATTTTGTCCTGTTTAGTTCTCAGGATTGATTCGCTACAGAATATAGCAGAGCCCCTCTGGTACACTTTACAGCAAACACAGCATGAGGAGACATAATAACGCTCACGGTGGCTATAGAACATAGCACTGATGGCCATTATCACAATTCATTTGCCAATGATATCTCAAAGGCAATTCCTCCATGGCTTTTTATTAAAGGACACAGTCAAAACGATTGCAATAGAATGGATGGGAGAAGAGGAGCAGCAGTAGAACCCATACAGAGAAAATATTTTAGATGTACTGCAGAAACCTTTAAACATTTCTGAAGTAAATGTGAAATGTATTCTTTTTCCCGTGTGGAAAGAAGAATGTGTGGAAATGTTGGCTGTATATTGGGAGGGAGGGGCAATATAACAAAGATGAGGATGTGGATAGAAAACAGGAGGGACGAAGAAACAGAAACTAGAGAGCTCAGGAAAGGTGGTTTGGGGGGGATGAGGAGACCTGAGGGTGAGAGGGAGAGGGTGGTGTAGAAGTAGAGGAGCATCAGTGTCAATTATTTACAGGGCCTTTATCCTCTGGTCCCTCTCTCCTCTACTCTCCTCTACTCTCCTCACTCCATCTCAGTGACGTAAGGCTGTACTCCCTTTGAGGTTACACCAGCATCGTGGGGGAACGCTAAATACCACACACACACACACACACACACTCGGGGGAAGAGATTAAAAATGCAATACAACGAGAAAACAAGAGGCTGCAGCTTTTAGGAACACAAGAGTGGGAGAAAGACAGTGAGATTAAGTGGGAGAGGAACAGGGAGAGAGGGCGGAGAAAGCAAGAGTGCGTGGAGGTATAGGAGATTAGGTTGGAAGGCAAGGGGGGGGGGGGGGGGGGCAAAACGACCGAGACACTTGAGTAGGACGAGAGAGAAAAGAGGTGGATTTGACCGCAGAGCCACAGAGAGAGGAAGCTGACCACTCATTCGCTCATTCACTCCATCTTGTTATCACTCCCCCTCTCTCTCCCTCTCCACTGTATCTACAGTACACTCCACTCCTCTTTACAAGGGTAGCGCTTGTAAAGTTTTACAAGGCGCACGGCTTCTTGCTCTGCAATCAGGCATGACTTTATAGGACATGGTGGACACAGGGCAATGGGGGATGTCAAGACTGATGGGACTATATAGCTTGTTAATGATGGGAATAGGCTTTTCGTGCCTCTTTTAGACTTAACAGCCACACACACACACACACACACAGGGTGACACGGCAGCGGCAGCAGTAAGTGCAGCAGACTACGCAGGGGCTGTGCTGGCCAAATGGTGCTGGCTAATTATAGCAAATAAACTGCACTGATCTGTGCCATTAGCCAGTCAGTAATGAAGCAGAGTGGAGGGCTGCTGTGACACTGATGAATAGGCCTGGCTGCGAGTGCCGCTGTTTGCCGGCCTCTAGTTCAGCTCCCACAACACAGCCGTCTGAGGAAAGAGAGAGTGCATTAAGACAAGAGGCATAACAAGGCTTTGGAAGAGATAAAGAGACAGAGGCAGTGGGAGAGAGAGAGTGAGGGAGGGAGGGGGAGGTGATGCTTAATGTGCTGTAATATGGGTCAGGGGCAAAAAGGTCCCACTCCCTCTTTTACCCTCTCCTCTAAGCTGCGCTCTAACGTTTGGTGCTCCACTAATGGCTCACTAGAGCTGCCACTTAGGAAAACTCAAATAATGAAAACAAAATCGCGTGGATGAAGACAAACAGAGAAAAGAAAGGAGAGCGCCAAGGCCGGGTGCACTCAAGATTAATAGACAGCCTAAAAGAAAACGGAATGATCTTATTGCAATGTAGGGGCACAAACACACACACTAACACACACACTAACACACACATACACACACACACACTGAGGCCCACTGAGTCTATTGTGTTAAAGTAGATCTTGTGATTAGAATCAATTAAACAGCCATTAACATCCCACAGTAGATGTGTTTGGCAATCAACAACAAGCGGGATCGTTGTGAGGTCTGGGCGCGTTCAGCGTGAAAGAGAATGAAAACGTACTCGTGTTTATAGTATCCATAGTGGAATAAATGTGCAGTTTTGCAAGACAATATGTCTGTTTGTCTCCTATTTCTGTGTATGAAGGAATGCATGATACCACACCGTGTGATGCTCTGAGAGTGTGTGAAACTGATAGTACCATTAATTGGTTTTTTTTATCCACAGTCAAACAAGCCAGGGAGAGTCTACCAATAAACAGGTCACTTCGTTAGTCTAAAGTATGGCACTGTACATGTACTTACTAAGAAATCACCATCAATAGTTTGCTGTGTATTTCAAGTGTGATGCTGCTGACAATAAATATCCTCCATCAATGATTTTGCTTCTTGATCTTTGTCAGTGAACGGTGTCGAGGCTGCGTGAGGTCAGTTATTCAGCTGGCTACTACGAAGCCGCGGCACACTTTGGCCATATGGTGAAAAAGCAGCAGACATATTTCTGTCAGCCTCCCGTCTAGTTGGTGGTTGGCCGTGGGCTATGGAGCAAAAGGCGCTGACCTCCACCCAACCTGCCAGCCGACTCAACCTGCTCCCATCTAATTGGCCGTCTGTCCCTGCCCGTCTCCCCCCCTATGATTAGCGCCCGAGGCCTCTGTGAACCCCCTGACTGTCTAGCAGCCTCCGAGGCGGGCCTGCTGGGTTGCCACGGAGACGAGGGGGGGAAAAAAAAAAAACAGTTCCATCATGCTCAATAACACAGGATATCTGATGGAGGGAGAGAGACTGAGAGAGAGAGGAGAGGAAGGATATCAAGTAGATGAAAGCAGCCACGCACAGACAGGCCACAGAGTCCACAGAGACAGAGGCACAAAGACAGAAAAGTCCAAGAGGGGATCAAGCAGTGGTTGGCGTCCCATTACCCAGAGGGGGGGATTACAGGGGCTGTGGTATGGGGTTTAGGAGGGGGGGGGAGGAGGGGAGGGGGAGGGAGGGGAGGGAGGGGGCCTTTGTGAGTGAGAGAGTGTGAGGATGTGATGAATGTGAACCTTGTTGAGGAGGAGATGGAGGTAGGAGGCTCATGTTTTAACACTCCTACCAACTTGGCCTCAGTGAATGGCCCTTCTACCCAGGGAGACCCACACACACACGCTGCAAAGTATGTGTGTGTGTGCGTGTGTGTGTGTGTGTGTCAGCTTGAATGCATCGCACAAAGGCTTATTTGTACTCACGCAGTTGCCGCACGTGCACACACACACACACACACAGCCCTTTAACTGCTATACATAGTGTCAGGCAAACTCAAGTCATATAAATCATCTCTCTCTCTCTCTCTCTCTCTCTCTCTCTCTCTCTCTCTCTCTCTCTCTCTCTCTCTCTCTCTCTCTCCATGTTCATGTGTATGTCAACATGTGCGACTGCCTTGCATACTGATATGCATATGTAAGGGAGCATGAGACAGAAAGAGAGAGAGGGAGGCACTAGGGATTTGTGCAATTTTGAGTCGAGCATGCATGTGACAACTTCACGCATGTGTCTGTATAGTGTGTGTGTGTGTGTGTGTGTGTGTGTGTGTGTGTGTGTGTGTGTGCCAGTATGCATGTTCTTATACATTTTTCTCTAGCTGTAGGGTGTTAATCATGCCCCTGTGAGCAATCACACACACACACACACACACACACACACACACATACCATCGAGCAACTGTGAGCACTGATCCCACAGTTGCCAGTGACACCCCGGAGCAGCCGCTCCAATCGCAGGAGAGGAGATAAGGAGGCTAGCCCGAGCTCGCTGTGGAACCACAACTGCCACGGCCGATGTGTCACTGGGGAAGGAATTAGAGCGAGCACGCAAGGGGGTCGCGCGCTTCCCGAGCCCCCCTCGCTTATTAGCGTGCATTTGTAAACAAAGAAGCGGAGGCAGTATGTGGCTCGGCGCTAAGCTAACACGCTGTCACGCTATTAGCGAGAGTCAGAGCCGAACACAGCGTCTAAATGAGGTGAGATCGCTGGAGGAGACCTCTCCGTGATAATTCATCCATCTTCTGGGCTGCTGACAGCCGAGCCGCCGCGCTGGGACAGAATGAGAGAGAGGCTGAGGGCGTCTGCACCGGGCCTGCATGCAAACAACACTCCACAAAATTAAGAGTCTGAGCCCAGCTTTAACTCTCATGCCCTTCTGCATGTGATGCTTTCCTATGGGAGCAGCAAAGAAGCAGAGAAAAAGAGGTGTCAGGAGAGGAGAAGAGAAACTGAGAGTTTAGTTATGCTTCAGTAAAAGACAGACACAAATAGTATTTCTGAAAAGACGAGGCTGACCCCCAAACAACCTCGCTCTCTTCACCACCTCCTTCTCTCACTCTCTCACAATGTACACCCTCCTCCATTTCTCTCTCTTCTTCTTCTCTAACTCCCTGTCTCTTCTCTCTCCATCACACTTCCTCTCTGTACCCTTTGCCTTCTTTTCTATTTTTCTTCGCCTCCCTCTCTGTGTCTCTGTTTCTCCACTTCTTCTCTTCATCCTTCTCTCTCCCTCTCCTTCTCCTCTTGTTTCAGTCTCTTTCTGCAGCTATCTGATGCGCTGGCAGCAATTAATGCTGGAATATGGTTTCTGAGGAGAACCCTGGTGAGGCCATTATCCTCCACCGAATATCTGATTACCATCATCCCTAGGAGTCATTACTTTCCTGATCATATCGCCTGTGTGCAGGGGGAGAGAAGAAGGGAGGAGAAGGAGGGAGGGGAGGAGCAGCATAAAGGAGAGAACAGGAAATTAGACAATAGAAAAATGGTGGTGGTCGGGGGGCAACGGAGGAATAAAAGATGAACGAAGACGGGAAGAACACAAGGAGGAGGGAAAAGAGGAATGGAGACGGGGGAGTAAGGGAGTGAGGAACCTGAGAAGAAGAAAAGGTGGTGATGTGTTACATGTAGGGGGGGGGGGGGGTGGAGGGGTAAGAAGGGAGGGAGGAGGACAGGAACAATAATAGCCTTGTCTTATCACTGTGCGGTGATAAATTCCCCTCTCGTCGGGGAGTCGGGGGCCCCGGCTGAGGCCTGGCCTCACCAAGCGCCTGATGACAAACCACCTCCACCCTGCACTGCAGGCCCGGCTATTTATGATCAGGCGGCCGTCCACGCCGACCCAGGGAGCCGGCTCGGCCGCCATCCATCCTGGGCCGGTGTCGCCACTCCGGGGACCCGGTGACAACTTCAAATGGGGCCACTCTGTCACCTCCCATCCCCTTCCTCCTCTCCCCCTTGCCCTCCCGTCTGACAGTCCCTTCAGCACATCATCCTCTGGTAACTGGACATTCCCCCTAATCGCTGATAAGTGTTATGAATGAATCTCCACCCCTCCCGTCTGAGCGCTGAGGGCCGTCCACCAGGCGACGCGTGGATGCTGTTTGAAGAAATTCACTTCAGTTCAAATCATTTCGGAGTAATTCAATAAGACGCACTCCACAGGCTCCTCAACCAGACGGCGCTTTAATAGCGCTTGACAAAAAAAAAATTAGCAATCCACAGGAGCGTAATTACACAGTAATCTGGTTACTGGTAAGTTAAGAGGGAACTGCATCGTCAGCTGCTCTCTGATGAACCGCCCCATTACAGCGACACTTAGCAATAACTAACCTTTTAAGGAGCAAGATTCAATATTGTTGTTATAGTAGTGTGTCTGCCTGGGGGGGGGGGCAGCATGTGACCATTTTCATCTAAGTGAACTGAAGAGCATTGAAACCTCAAGAAACAAACACATAAAAATGCTCCCCCATCAGCCAGCTCACTCCCTCACTCCCTCACCACTAAAACCCCCACAGCCCTGCTGACCCTGGATCAGTCATGAAGGACGGAGCGCTCCGACAGGCAGAAGCATAATTCATGCACGCCACTGCAGTTGTTTGCATTTTGTTTCACGTGTCTGTTTACCCTCTTATGTGTTCCCGCTCGGATGAAATGATTCATCGGTGTTCCCATTTGTATTCTCCAGCCGCAGCAGAAGACGGTCACGCTGCGAATGGGAAGGGAACGACAGAACGGATTGATTGGCAGCTCCGATGATGGAGTGGAAATGAAGAGGGCGGTAAGAGAGTGGGCCGGGGGAATTAGACACAGAAGCCCACGCTAAGACAAAAGGAGGAGACGTCCCGCTCAGCCTGGGCGACAAACACACTAAATTCTGTCTGCTTCTAATGTCACGATGTACAGATTTCCATAAGCTGCGTGTGTGTGTGTGTGTGTGTGTGTGTGTGTGTGTGTGTGTGTGTGTCACCCGCGTACAGCAGCTGTCAGATCGTAAATCGTAACCCTGACCTGGTAGTAATGGACTGCATACACACATACCTCACTATGGGCCCCATTCAGACCTTGGCCTTTCCGTCGACGGTAGCCTCCATAGACCAGAATGCAATGCAAACTCTCTCGCTCTGACTCATCATTATCCTTATTGCTCCCCTCCTCCGACCAGTAATACCAACAGCCGAATACCAAGTCCAGGCACATTCTCGGGGATTGGTTGTCAAAAGGCATTGTGGGAAATGTAGGAAATCGCTAACTGAAGTAGAGGTAGACGAGGCAAGTTGAGGGAACGTGGATATAACAACAAACATAAATTACAACACATTACAAAATAACTCCTGGAATGCCTTGAACATCACAGGCTGATGATATAAAACAGTGTGAGAGTACCTGAGGGGGGCATTTTCTTCCTTTAAGTCCATTTGTACATTCCTTTCTCATCGGTTTCCTGATGTAAAACAAGAAATCTACTGAGTGTATGAGACATCAAATAGGATAGGAGCTGCTGAAAGAAAGGAATAAGACTGAGCAATGCTCTTGATTGACCTCTGAAGAATTGGAATTGGCATTTATAAGCAATATGACAACCTTTCCACAACTAAGCAAACACACACACACACATTTATGTGTTTTTATGGGATCATCAGCGGAGATGGCACTACCAGGGCACACAGAGGGTCCCAAGAAATCATTCTGATGACGCCCAGGTTGCTCAGTATATGCGCATCAATGAGTTGTGCCACTGATTTTGAGAGCCAGATCACATAGCTGACATCCCTCCAGTTACTCCAGGTAACACGTCTCTCCGTGTCTTTCCAACAGCTCTTTCCATACTGGCACAAAGGCGCCACGTCAGCTGGACGGGGTCCAGGGTGGCGGAGGGTGTTCTGAACGGCAGAGAGCAGACGCACCGAAGAATAGATGGGCCACACACTGACTCGCACACACACAGATCCAAAACAGATTACATCATCTTGTGTGAGTTCAGTAGAAAGTAGTTGCCATAAAGATACTCATCTTTTGATATAAAACTCTTATTTTTTTCATTTTATCGGCAAAAATGGGGAACAGCCTGAATCATTTCAGATTTTGTGAAGTATATTCAATTACAGTTTCATCCAATTAAAGGGCGTATTGCAATTCAATCTTCCATTGTCCTTACCTAAACTAGATTAAAGGGCACGCTATCTAAAGGCAATGCCTCAGCAGAAAGACGGCCTTACTTTCCATGATACTGATGGGAAAGACAAAGAGAGAGGAGAGGAGAGGAGAGGAGAGGAGAGGAGAGGAGAGGACTAGTTACTGTTTATCCATCTGTGACTGATATCCAAACTGTTATGGCCCACAGCTGAACTCCCATCACTATTCAACCATTCATAACCTCCAGCCTTTACGACCCACTGAACCGAGCAACGCAGACCTGATGGGAATCTCTGTAAACAAACACTGCTCAACAACAGGTGCCGAACCGAAGCCACATGACGAAGCACAACAGAGTGTACGCGGATTAACATCGACACGCAGGTGAGCATCAGACCTTCACAACACTGCACAGTACTCTCAACCTGTCAACCTTGAGGCCATGATAAGAACCAAGCTGAGATATGAACCCTCCCCCTTGGTATACCAGTTGTCTCCCTGGGCAACCAGTCATTCACCCTGTAGGAGGATTCAGCGTTGAAAACCATCGCCTCGGGCAACCACGCTGACCAGAGCATGAGCTGCAGGCGGAGGACCCATTTTTCAAATCTGTTGCCATTAGCAACACTCCCCATGCCATCCCAGTGTCGGCGTAAACACACACACACACCTACTGTAAGGCCAAAACAGGAGCTCCCCCTGAGTCGCGAGTCGTTATCTTAACCTGACAGAATCTCTCCATCCTGGCCGTCCTATTTCTCTCTCTCTCTCTCCGTCCCCATGGTGTTCGGTTTCTCTCTCTCTCTCTCTCTCTCTCTCTGTTTCTAGCTGCACCTTTTCGTCACTGCCTGAATTTCTGCTTTCTTGTCTGCTTTGTAACTCCCATGTCCCCTCCCTTCAAACATCGAAGGCGAAAGGTATTTATTTAACGAAAATGATCCCCGAGAAAATAATAAAAAGGGAGGAGAAAGAGGGATTCAAAGACAATTTGCTGAATTTCTAACGCCAAGTTTCTGCTGATCAATGGCGCAAAGCACATAAAGCAAAAAAAAGACTCGCTATCAATCACTGATCACACACACTTAATAGGTGTTAGATGAGCTCACTCCTCCAATTAAGCTGTGAGCCTATTTCCTGGATTGACGTTAAGGAGTGGTCCAAGTACTCCTAAAGGGCAAAGCGTGGAGGAAGCCTGCCCAGTCATGAAACAGGAGATCAATCATCCATGTTCCAGACAATAGCCTATTCTACTGTACGTGGGTTGAAAAGGGCTCTGTGACAGTGCTCTCTCTGAACCGGTAGTCAACAACAAGTAGTATGGAAACAGAAGACGTCCTATGCGACGCCAGACAACGCGACAGTGTGGGACGCAGGGGAGAGGGAGGGGGGGTAGGATGCACACAGACTGGGCCTGTGTTGGTAGAGGATGAGGTTGTGTAGGTGGATAAGAATGACAGGGAGGGGGAGAGAGAGAGGGAGGGAGGGAGGGGAGGCAGACAGAAACACATACATATACATATGTACTCTACAATCAAAGTATGAGTACAGAGACTTAAATACATACTTATTTTTATAGTATTTTTATTGAGAAAAAGGGTTAACAAGTCATTTCACTCATATATATATAAACCCCTCCCTCCCCAATCCCTACTGCCTTATTACAAAATAAAAGAGGAGAAAAGAAAAGAAGAAAAATAAAAATAAAAAACATAAAAGGGCTTAAATACAGATATAGGGACAGAGGAGGAACATTGGGACAGAGGACAGAGAGGGTGAGGTGGTGGTAGGGTAGAAGAGATAGAGAGAGAGAGAGAGAGAGAGAGAGAGAGAGAGTGGGAGGCATGAAAGCAGATAAATAGTAAGAGACAGACGAAGGAAGAGGAGGCTGAAGGAGAGAGACGGGAGGAGAGAAGGGAGAGGGCAGTGGCAAAAGTAATGAGATGAGAAAGAGAGTGACCTTAATCAGCCACATGCAGGAACGTACACACACACACCACACACACACACGCACACACACACACATACAGACACACACACCGACAAACCTGGCGGGTCTGTGTTTGTACAGCACTACTCTCTGTTTCATTACAGGCCCATTTCCCCCGCCTAATGCCCAGACAGGAGCTGGCGATAAGGAATGTACACACTCTCCTCTGTACACAACAGCTCATTTGAGGAGAGGAAATTGGAAAGAAGGGGAGAAAGGAGGGAAGGGTGGAGAGGTGAGGAGGAGGAGGAGGAGGAGGGTAGAAGGGGTCTGGACAGAGGAGAGGAGGACGACGGCAGCGGCGGTGAAAGAACGCTCGGCAAGGACAGAGATAAGCCAGCGGTCCACCAGCGTGTAAAGGCACAGGTGTGAGTCTGAGATTGGGGGGAAAGGGTGTGTGGGTGAGGAGAATGGTGTGAGAGAGAGAGAGAGAGAGAGAGAGAGAGAGAGAGAGAGAGAGCGAGAGAGAGAGAGAGAGAGGGAGTGTCCTTTTACCTCCATGGAACAGAAGTAAAATGACACTCACCAAGAAATGTGAAGTAGAGGAAAGTTGGCGCGGGGGCTGATAAAGGTGGTGTGGAGAGAACTGGGGAGGAAGAGGGAAGAGCGGTGGACGGAGAAAGAACAGACTGTACGAGGAGAAAGATCGCTCGTCAGGAGGTCACACCGGGGTCAGAGGCAGAGAGACGTAGACGATAATGGCTACAACTCCGGCAATACTACTTGAGCGGCGAAAGAAAATGCAAGGGAGCAGCAGAAATGCACGGGGGGAGGTGTAGGGGGGGAGGGAGGGGTGGGGGTTGTTTATTGCTGGGAACACCAAGCCAGAGAGAGAGAGGGTAAACCTACTCACTTCAGCGTCTCTAGCCATGAGGAACTCTGCTCAATCTGTACTCATCCATGCAAACTGGGGCGAAACAAAAGAGGAGGATGAGCGTACGGGCGTGCACACACTGTGGGGGGGCGTCGCTCCGGGCATGCAAACACATTTCAGTGATACAGCGGGGCAGAGTTAAAAAACGAGCGGGCAAACACAAACACACACAACCAGACCGGAGAGAGACTCCAGCTAAACATCTGAGTCACGGGAGCATTCTACTGGAGCACTCCTGCCTCCTTTTCCTCGCGATGCCGGGCCAGCTAGGAGTCAAAGCTTCATCTATCACTGCAAATAACATTCAACAAAAAACCTGTATCATTTTGTTGTAATATTGTTTTCTGTATATGAATGTATTCCTGCAGTAAATCTCGCCCCGGCATGCCCACCAACAACTCCCGTTTCCCCACCCTCGCCACCGGCCTCCACCCATCTGTTACCGCTCAGCGGCGCATCCATCACATGGCCTAATGGTGGACCAATACTGTCGACTTCTTGCTACCCAGGATGAATGGAGCAGCTACTCACCACCCCTGACCAAACTACCGCTTGACACTAGAAACCAGGTCAGCCCCTCGGAAGATGGAGAGGGCTGTGTCACAACACACACACACACACACACTCAGTCCACCTGTGCCTCCGTTTATAATCCACAGCGTGACAGAGATAAATAGAGGACGGGATGTAATTGCTAAATATAAAATCAAACGCAAAGGGAAAGCGATTCCTCTTGGTATTTTTCTGCTCACGCACGACTGACCCTCCGGTGTCCTATTGTTCCTTCAGCGTGAGGACGAGGAGGGGGGGGAGAAAGAAGACGTCTCACTGAGAGGCCCTTAGACGAGAGGGAAGAGAAGCACTGTTATTATCAGAGTCCTCTACGAGATGATTACGGGCTGAGGATAGTGTGGCAGCCTATCGCACTGAAGCCGTGATTGCCATGATTTTGTTGATTCCCACTGTGTTTTCCCAGGCAGCCTGAAAAGACAAACAACTGGACCGGATGCTCTCGGCTTCCTGGAGGAGATGACCAGTCAGTTATTAAGAGAGGCAAAAGAGAGGAAAGGCAAAACAAACGCCCGATCAAATCATTTGTCTCGGCCCCGTCCAATATGCGGGGCGGAGATAGAAGGAGAAACGCGTCTTTGTCTCGAGTGTAATTTCAGGGAGCGCGGGGAGATGTCAGCTCGGCTCACTGTTCACGTCGCGCACAAAGAGAGAGGAATCTGGCTACAGACATGCAGTTGACTGATCACACCGAGGCTGAAATACGGGGACCTGTTTTCAAAAGCGCTATTTAAACATGGTGCTCGCTCAACTAGAACCCTGTAAAACAATGTTAAAACGCATGTAGAGCCGTTACATGTTGGCTGGCTACATGCAACCAGCGCTCTGTGGACCTCGGCCCCGCCGGAACAGCTGGATCTGCCTCTCAACCAGTCAGCCTCAGAGCCTAAGACCTCTCTCATCAACGAGAAACACTGAAAAGACGACTACACTTAAAAATAAATCACACAACAAACTGATCTGTTATCAGCGGACCACGAACTTGAAATTGAAAGAGGACGCTATTTTAAATCCGAAGGAGTTGTCTGGAGCCACTAGTACTAGTACACTGGGACAGAAATGCATGTCTTATGCACACGTCCAAATTAAAAGCATAAAAACAAACTATTTTCAGAGCTCTCCCAGACTTCAGGGGCCAGCCAGATAATGAAAAGCTTCATTTTGTGTTGGGGAAGATAAAAGGGTTAGCAGCTTGTCTACTCCTGCCACAATGCAAGGCAACAAATACATCATTTTGAACCCACATTTAGCTACTTTAATGTTATACATGTGTACTGTATACATGTATAAAAGTACAACATCCATAGAGTTTCTCACATGAATGTATTTCTACAAACACAAAACATATAAAACCATATAAACATACAATACTGTAATCACTTACATTTTTTTATGTTCACTTTTTATACTTTATGTTTACTGTCATTACCAGATTGTTCTCCTTCCTTTCTCTATTATTTTTTCCCCTCTATATGTACAGATACACAAATGTATTGTGAGAGACCAAATGAGAGAGACAGACAGACAGACAGACAGACAGACAGACAGACAGACAGACAACAGCTCTTTGTCCACCGGCACCGGGCAGACCTCAGTGCAAACACCGCACGGAGAGGTTGAGACTGTCTGCGACATCGAGATGAACAAGAGGGAGGGCAAACACCATAAATATCACACATGACTGTAAACACACACACACACACACACACACACACACACACATCTCTCCCGCTCATGCTTATTTAAAGGATGAGGACGGGGCTGGCAGGCAGGCACGCAGACAATCTCAGGGCGCCATGTTTCTATTCACACGCAGACACAAAAGGGCTTTGCAGAGAGCCGTCGGAGGTTGGGACTAATCCCGCTCTAACTCTCCCGATGCCACTCAAACCTATTGTGTCGCCGTGAAAAGCACAAACAATCTCCATAAACTGTTGTGGAAGTGTGTACAGGTCAGCGTGGCGTGTGTGTGTGTGTGTGTGCGTATTTGTGTAGTGCAACAAGAGAAAGGTTGGTGTTGGGCTTCGCAATTGTGGATGTATAGAAAACTATTTTTCAATCTACTGATTCAAAACAAACCATTTTCAGCTTAAAGATACTTCTCAAACTCACGCGTGACCGTCACAGGATCGATCCTTGAATCAAAAGCAAGTCAAGACATTTGAGAATGATCTGGACATGAATGGAGGCGCCCACGCCCCCACATCTGGCTGTGGCCATTAAAGAACAAAGAAGAAGTTAGTGAGTATGGTGGGCCCCTCTAGCCCTTCATATGAACAGAGCTTGGTTTTGTGGAGGGTGAAAGAGAAAACGTGGCTCGGGGGCATCTCTGAGTAATGTACCCCCCTCATGACAATAGGTTTGTGAAGTGGCGTTTGTGATGAGAGAGAAAGAGGAGACAGAATCAGATCCCCGAGGCATGAAGTCTAGACTTAGGACCCTGCAACTTGGTAACAATATTATCAGTGTGTGTGTGTGTGTGTGTGTGTGTGTCTCAGCAGTTTAGCCGAGCTATCAAAGAGCAGGTCCTGTCTCCATCTCCCTGAGCTCCGTCCGCGAGTCAAGGGCATCTCCAGTTCACACATTAGAGCCACACCACTGCTTCTCTGCTCCCCTTCAAGATTAGAGACAGCCACTAAGTCCTGAGCCTCTCTGATTCCCTGCTTCCCTGGCTCCCTGGGTCCGGGGGTTAAGTAATTGGTTTGGCATAGACCACTCATCTACACAACTGCATGGGCGGTTCACTTCATACACTGTAACGCCACGATGAGTCTTAGCGTCTCGCGGTATTCTCAGTTAAGTGCACTTATTCTGTAAATGGTCGCCGCGTTTTCAAAAACACATCCACTTAAAAATAAAGAGATCCGCTTCTGACGATTTTTTCTTGCATCGGGCGAATTGGCCGAGTGTGTCTCGGGAGGGATGGATTTCATTTAACGCCCCGGTCCCATCTGAATTGCCTTTCCCGTCTGAGTTCAAAGCCATCGATTTGCACACCGCCTCCTCCGCAAAAAAAAAAAAGAGTCTCCATTGATTCCCCATTGGCATGAAAGGAATAGCGGCGCGTAGACTGTGGCACGAGGACAGATAGATCCTTCCTCTCGTGATGGGGGTTACGAATCAACATGACAACTCAGGCAGCGGCGGCGTCACGCAAAGAACCGAACTGAAACGGCTACACTGGTGGATTTTTTGTGTGGCATTCACCTTACCCTGCATCGAGCACAACACGTCTTGAGGCTGGTCGGATTGGCGCGGCGACAATGCGGCCAAATGCGTAAAGAGTGGGGACTTGTACTTGAAAGAATGAAACCGGTAAACAATACCCAACAAACACTGGAGATGCTTGATGTTCCTGCGGCGTCATCAACCTACATCAGGCACCTTTAGACTCCTGAATGTACTTCAACCTGAAAGATGGTGGCCGGTACTCTTTGCCTTTAGGGTTTAGCAACTTTTCTTTCAATGTCCTTTTGTTTTGGTGTATATAAACTGTCGGCGTCAAATTATATCTGGGCTAAAAAAATCTCACGGCTTCAGCGAGAAAGGACACGCATGCGCCGTGATGAAGCCAGCGCCGTGAGAGCGGTGACATTGTCTCATCGCCGTTACCCATGGTGCTCGGTTACATCATCTGTGTTTATGTGAACCCTTTCCCTTTCCTTCCTCTGGCCATGCTGTGTCTTTGTGCCACCCAGCGTAAGGGGGATGAGGGGAGGAGGCCACAGAGGGCAAACCCTGCAGGGAAATCAGAGCGCTCTCTCTCTTTGTGTGATTCAATATCACGCTTGTGTACCCATGAATGGATGCCAAGGCATTTGAGTTCAGAGCCAAGGAACAAGCCACACAGCCGCACAGGGCTTCAGCAGAGAGACCAGGCGGGTTGGGGAGATCCCCCCAGTGCTTGCAAACACGCATGCTGAACATGCCCACACACACACACACACACACACACACACACACCAACTGGGGAAACAATAAGCGTCATGCTGAGTTTTAGGAATACCTAAGAGTGTAAACAAATTGCTACTGTCATTTGAAATGTCACTTTGTAAAAACTCTCTATGGCTGTTTTTACACTTTCAGACACATTTTAGTGAACTGAGAGCGGGAGGTGGTCTGACAGCGGTTCGTTTAGAGTTCGTTTTGCATTTTTCATCACATTTTTGTCCCTCCACGCTCGTCATGCAGCTGCTACGTACTTCCTGGTCGTCTCTAAGGAGGAGAACAAATTATTTACTGTGGTTCGTTCTGTGAACCGGGCCTGTTAGTTTATTTTAAAATCTATTTCTAGTTCAGTGTTTCCTCGGTGCTGACAGTGTCAACATTGCACTTTTTATTTCATGCCGCTTGATGCTGCTAAAACATGTGCTGCGCGTGTTGCGCCCAGACATTTTTTATTGCATTTTTGAAACCTATTCTGTTAACTTCTTCTTGAAATGATATAAATAAAATCATTCTAGAAGTAGAATAGTTCAAATCCTATTAGTTTTTCCTATTTCTGCAGGCTAATCAAAACAGGAAACATCTCAAGGAAAAGGAAATGCTGCAACCAATAGATGAAGTCTGAACTATATGTGAACAACCATTGATGCTGGTTGAAAAACCCTTTTGTATCCAGAAGGTTGACGCTGTCAGCTCAGAGGCTCTCTGAAGTGCAGATGAAGAACCTGCAAACAGCAGAGCAAGTTCACCTGGAGAGCAAACAGTGGTTCAGCCTGTAAGTAAGGCAGCCCGAGTGCCGTCAGCGTACTCTGCATTCACTGCAGCCTGCTGTATGAAGCCTCTAACTCTTACACTCACACTTGCTGACAGTGCACACGTCAGTGCGCATATCCCACTGTGCCTCTGCTCCTCTCCGCTTGGCAAGCGGGCAGGAGAGAGGAATTGTGAATTATGAAATTGGATTACGAGTTTGAGAGAGTTTGGGAATCCACTGAGCCTCATATTGGCTGCCAGATGCTCTGGAGAATATTGGGAGGGGGGAAAATGTATTAGTATGGAAAAATGAAATAGGACAGCTCATGAAGTGACATGCTGGTCAAATGTAATAACACACACTTTATGGGGTAGTGAAGAGAGAGAGAGATTTCGCACAATCAAAGAAGAGGTGCTTAGCAACAGTTGCCTAGGCGAGCACAAAACTGAGCCTTAAAGGAAAAATCCAACCTAAAAGTCCTGGGTCAAGTCCTGGATGATTGGATGATTGGCCAAACGAAGACGATGTGATGTCACAAGATCATTCCTGCACAGCTACAATGGAGTTTAATAGGAGGACATTTCAACGATGCATAGTAGAAGAGGAATAAATTCCAATTTCTCCACTGACAGTAGCCTCAATAGACCAGAATGCAATGCAGTCACGTTGTGTTTTGAGTTGTGTTGTGTTTCTCGACTGGAGACTCTCGCTCTCTTGCCGTTACTCTCACTTGTTATTGCTCTCTCTACCTGCACATAAAACAGCTGGATACAAGTGAAGGCAAGTTCTCTGGGGGACGTTGAAAGTCCTTGTGGGAAATGTAGGAAATCACTAACTAAAATAGAAGTAGACTAGGCAGGTGGAGGGAAAGGTGTAGGGGTTTCCTCTCCATGTACCGCAACTGAGTAGGTTCGATGCCATCTCACGCTCTGCTGTCACCTTTCTCGAATACCGGAGGGCTTCAAAGAGAAAAGGTTTTTTGGTCATTAAAGTTTGTCGAGCATGTCTTCAAAACAACAGGAGTGATCGGCGACTGGGTGTATCATCTTGGAGGCGAACAGCCGGCTACACCGGTAAAGTCATTGTGAGAAGGCAGCAGCAGAAAATAACGAGAGAATTACACTCACATTTGTGTTGTTCTTGTTATTGATGTTTGTGCCTTTGATGCACGGCTGATGGAGCGACCGGACAAAGTGTGTAGAGAGGCATGAAAGAAATTATGGTCATTAAGAAATACTTTTTAAACACAGGCTCACACACACACACACACACACACACACAGCAGTCTAATTACATGATGTCTTGGGGTGGGCTAGTCCTGACGTCCTCTCCCAGACGGCCATAAGAGAGGTTTTTAGTTAGTGCGTGATTGCATGTGCGTGCACACTCCGTACAGTACAGCATCTGCACAGCACCGCGGGCTAAATGTGTCTGTCCGCCCCTGGAGCCCTCTGACACACCAATCAGCCCAACTATCTCAATTAGTGAATCAGAGACATTTAAAGACCAAACACCACAGGGAGCAGCGAGAAAAAAGGGGAAAAAGAGCTGGAGGGTGAGGGGAGGAAGGAGCGGGGAGGGACATGTAGCTCATGTTCAAGTAGCTGATCATGAACAGCAGCGCTTTAGTGTGGTTTGGGTGTGTGTGTGTGTGTGTGTGTGTATGTGTGTGTGAGACCCAATTCATGTTGCAATGTCACTCTTTTTCATATCACTCTCTACCTCTAACTAGAAATAGCCGTTATTACTGATTTATTACTATCTTTACGTTCACAGGTTCACAAGTTAAACTAAGTGAACGTTGCACCTCCCTGCTCCGTCTTCCGACTCGGCCTCATATCTCTGGCTGTGAAACATTTGTCCCCCAAGCAGAGAGAGCAGCAGGGACATGCCTTCCTGTTGTACCGTCTCTACGACATCATTAGAAGCGGTGCGCTAGTCCTCCTCAGACACCTAATGCTGTAATGAACAAGGAGACTCTCTATATCTGTGCTTGTAAGCCGCTCGCCTTCTAAAATCTCCTGCAACAATTTCTGTCGCTTCATCATTATTTATTTACTTTGTTTTCTTTTTGATGTGCAAATGAAATCAAAAATCCACACCGATTATTTAGGAGTTTTAGGGCTTTTAGCTCCTTTTGTTGTCTCGTTCTTGTTGCAAGACATTAGAAGTGTTAAGCTCCAGCTTCAAACATGAAAAGCAACTTCCTTCCATTCTTCACCAGTTCGTAGTCACACCAGAAGACTGATGTGAACTGATTTAGTTTGGGCGGTGGAGCCACCCTTTGTTTAACATTTGGATTATGGATAGGACATCTAAGTCTCAGGGGAGAGAGGTCGCGTTCTGCCCCGCCCTGAATAAAGCGTTGAAGTTGCTGAGGGCGGCAGGCTCCTCTCGGCTAACGGAAGGGGTTGCGAGGCCAGACTCCCGGAGATTTTCAGTCAAGTACAAACAACCACGTAGTGTTTCTGGGACGGTGGACAGGGAGCTGAGGGATGAGAGCCATTTTTAGCCTGACTTTTAAACTAATGTCCACTCCATGTTCTGAGGCGGGGCTGCTACTGCTGTGTGTGTGTGCATAAGTGCATGTATGCATGTGTGTGTGTGTGTGTGTGTGTGTGTGTGTGTGTGTCCATAGGTATTCGGTATCAAACTCAGCTGACTCATACGTAGCTTTGTGAGTCAGCTTGCTGACAGCAAAATGGAGCGGTGGAAAGTTGATAAAGGCTTCAGGTAGTTCCACAGTCATTTAGATACTGGCCTGAGAACACACACACACACACACACACACACACAACCCACACAACTATACAACCACCAACAGCACATCTGCATCCAACAGCTCTTTTCTTCAGCTTTCAACAGGGATTTCAGGTTTTCTGCACTGACGTTCACACATACCGCTACCAGTGTCTGACAACATTAACACTGATAGAGAAAGCTCTAGTTTATGGCAGAGAAACAGTTGTGTTGTGTGAAACACCACATGCCCTCTGGGTGATGCGTTTTAATGGGTCGCTCCACATACGAGCCTCTTAAAATGAATCCACGTCAACTGAAGTCTGATGAGGTTCTTCACGTCTTCTCCTCTGTTCCTCCACCTATTTCCATCCAGGAGGCAAACTTGAATGCTTGCAGAGTCAGGTTCACGTTCCCTACTGTTTAAATAGGAATCATGCCAGCAAATTGTGTGCGTGCGCGCGTGTGTGTGTGTGTGTGTGTGTGTGTGTGTGAACGTGTCACCCACAGGTGCAGGTGCAGATTCACTCCCACACCCCCAGAAGGAATAGATGTAGGCAGCAAAATGGGGATCCCCGCTAGCATATGAATGAGCAGAGCGAGCTTGAATGAGAGGGGAGAAGGGAGGGCGAGTGTGTGTGTGTGTGTGCGCGCGCGCGCGCGTGTGTGTGTGTGTGTGTGTGTGTGCGTGCGTGTGTGTGTGTGTGTGCGTGCGTGTGTGTGAGCACCAGCAGGGATGAAATCCACCCGGGGAGACAGTGGCCTCCAGCAGGACCCAGGTGTTACATTCTACAGACACATGAGACACAGGGGGGTATTCTCACTGTAGCAGAGACAGGGAGGGATGGAGAGACAGACAGATGGGTGGGGTGGGAGGCAGACATAGAGACAGAGAGACAGAGAGACAGACAGAGACTTACCCCTTACACATCTCTCTATCATTATTAGATGGCTTACACTGGCATTGACTGTGCTGCTACTGATCAATCAATAAACCCATTCCTTCTCCTCTGCATGGTGCCAGACTGTTTTAGCCACAGTAAAGAGTGTGTATGTCAGATGCCTGCAGGCAGAGCTGCAGAGCTGTGTGTTCCCCCGAATGACGAGTGGGTGCATGGAGTCCACGCCCACGCAGTCCAGAGACTTTTCTCGTCATTCGACATTCGTCTCTCTCCAAGAAATGCGTCATCATATTTTTCATCTATTTTTTTCATGTTTTTCATCAGCTTTTGGCTGCCAGCCCAATCCAAACGTGTTGGTTTGTGTGCATATAATGTGACCCAACATGTGACAGCAGCTTTAAAATGGTATATTACATCATAGGAGTGAAGAAATGACTTGAAGAAATGACGTTTTTTCTTCTGTTCATAACGTCTGGTCACATACGTCAAACTCCCTTTCCTTCTGGGCCAAGCGTGAGCGCGCACACCCACCCACACAGCGTAATGAAAGTGTCATTTTTGTTTTAAATCACTTCCCTTTCTCTCTCTCACAAAAGTAAGGTCAATATTGACAGAACGTATTACACCTCGCTAAGCATCGACACTCTGCATGGGTCCACCTGAGCAGAAAGGGGCGAGACACTCGGTGCAGACGGTCCCCGCCGCGCCGTTCGTCCAGGTAATCACAGTTCTGGTGAATACTTGTATCAGAGTGTGTTGAATTAACCTAACCCAGCTGAGTGGGGCCTTTACCTGCACGTTAACCAAGCGCACCTCAATCCGAGCTGAACGATAAGCAATAACCAAGTCATTCTGTGATCATTTTCACAGGAAGAACTCGCTCTTAACAGCAAGGACTTGTAAGCTGAAATGATTGGACGGCTTTTTATTCAGGGCAACCGCGAGCGTTGAGGGCACTTGAAGAAAAACAAATTACTCTTGCATCTGCCTCTACACACGATGTGTGTGTGTGAGTGTGTGTGTGAGTCTGCATGCGTGTTTGTGCTTCGTCCTACGAGTGTGTGGGATGAAAACAAAGAAAGGATGGGCTAGGGAAAGTATGATCAGCACCCCTGCAATTCTCCTGAGAGGGAAAGAGAGAGAGGGAGGCAGGGAAAGAGAAACAGAGGGTCAGACAGGGAGAGAGAGAGAGGGAGAGAGAGAGAGAGAGAGAGAGAGAGAGAGAGAGAGAGAGAGAGAGAGAGAGGGTCCTGTCTGTCTCATCACATTGCACTGACCCAGTGTGCAGACAGGCCAAACCACACAATCACTTTCTCCATCACTAACTTTAGTTTTTTTAAATGGCGAGGTAGGAAACAGAAAATAACACTCAAATTGTTTTCCCCCCTCTTCGTTTCCTCTCAGCGGCATGTGAGGAACCCTGAGAGCTTTTACCTTAGCAGAGACCTTAAAAAAGATAGCTGCAAATCATAACAACATGAAACCAAAACCTGAATTCAACGTGTTTGCTGGAAAAAACCCAAGACGTGATAGTTAGTTCCAGACTACGCAGGGAAATGGAAACAAAATGCGTCGTGTGGCTGCAGAACATCACGTTTGTGAAAAGCTTCTGTAATAATCAACATTCACTTGGCGAGTGAAAATAACAATTAATCTCACCGCTAATTAATTTGGCAGTTCAAATCATGAGAAATAAGTGAGTTACACAGCCGTGCAGCGCAGTTCCAGTGATTGAGCTTGATTTGGTCTAATTGAAAACAACAGTGGTTGGAGATAGCTGTGGTGGGGCCCGGGTTATCGCTGCTCTCGCTGCAAAGTGGATTCATTTCGAAAGAGGAAAGACAGCTAATGTGCAACGCTAAAACCCACAGTGTGGTCTGAAGGAGACAGTAGTTAGTCATGGTTTACTGCCAAGCACTCAGGTACTAGAGGGAAACGCCGTGAAGACTGGAAATGCTGCCGTGAAAATGTTGAGTGATGAACGCAAAAAAACGTTACAGTGCACGAGTGTTATGAACCCACAGACATGCACTTTCATTTCAGGCATTTAGTAACATTTCTAATGCAATAGAGGCGTCAGACATGAGTACTTGGTTACATTCAAACTGGTCAGTGAAGCCAGACTCATGTTAGGTGCCACCGTAATAGACCTGACAACGGCAGAAGATACATCTAAAATTACAAACACCCTCGCTGCATCTTTGGACGACATGTGAATGCAACTGTCAGCACACTTGAAGTGCTAGCTGATAAGTGAACACACTCTTTCCCTTCAAATGGGTCAAATCTATCTATCTATCTATCTATCTATCTATCTATCTATCTATCTATCTACTTACCTACCTACCTACCTACCTACCTACCTATCTATCTATCTATCTATCTATCTACCTACTTACCTACCTACCTACCTACCTACCTACCTACCTACCTACCTATCTATCTATCTACCTACCTACCTACCTACCTACCTACCTACCTACCTATCTATCTATCTATCTATCTACCTACTTACCTACCTACCTACCTACCTACCTATCTATCTATCTATCTATCTACCTACTTACCTACCTACCTACCTACCTACCTACCTACCTACCTACCTATCTATCTATCTATCTATCTACCTACCTACCTACCTACCTACCTACCTATCTATCTATCTATCTACCTACCTACCTACCTACCTACCTACCTACCTATCTATCTATCTATCTACCTACCTACCTACCTACCTACCTATCTATCTATCGATCTACCTACCTATCTATCTATCTATCTATCTATCTATCTATCTATCTATCTACCTACCTACCTACCTATCTATCTATCGATCTACCTACCTATCTATCTATCTATCTATCTATCTATCTACCTACCTATCTATCTATCTATCTATCTATCTATCTATCTATCTATCTACCTACCTACCTACCTACCTACCTACCTACCTACCTATCTACCTACCTATCTATCTACCTACCTACCTACCTACCTATCTATCTATCCATCCTGGGTCTCAGGTGAGGCTACTGTTACACACACACACACACACACAAACACAGCCCAGAAAAATCTGAATAAAAAACCTCTGATGCAACACTATCTGTTTGTGTCTTCTAAAAATAACATTTCTGCTGAGTTTCACATCTCTCTAAATGCAGCACATTACAAATCTCGCAATGTCTGCCTACACACACACACACACACACTTGGCTGTATCCTCTCCACGCTGAAACACAGTGAGAGGAATGGTCAGGAATAGCGCTGGACCAATGTATTACAACCATCTGCTCCTTTCCTTTCCCCGGCCGCATGAAAACAACCTCATTTCCACCATCGGGAAGCGGCGCGTTTGACGGCGAGATAATAGAGTTGCATGGTTCTCGCTTTGCTGAGGCAGGTGAATCTCCATGTCAAATGCAGCCAGAGTGAAAAGCTTGCATTTTGTGCAGCATCTCATTTGTTAAAAAAAAAAATATTAAAAATGAAAAGAACAGAGGGTGGGGGTGGAGGTGTCAATTCTTTCAGGAAAGAGCAAGCTGAAATGTGAGAGGGAGAGGAGGAGTCGCCAAGGAGGAAGGAGGATGAAAGTGCAGCAGCATCAGAGCTACCGTCTTGTTAAGAAAGCCATGTGGTGATCCAGACAGAGGTGGGGAATCTAAAACTCGTCCTCCGTGTAAACTCTGCTTCATACATGCGTTTTCTCACCCCTCCTCACCTCGTGGGAAACAACTATTACCAGGTAATTATCCTCTGGTGCAGCTGTCCCCTCTGCTGTTGCTGCTGACCTTGCATGACAACCGTTTCTCTCTGCTCTCTTTATGGTTCACACACCTTCCCTCTCCCTCTCTCTCTCTCTCTCTCTCCCCTTTGTCCCCTCCGCTCTCTGGAGGCGGGAGTATGCTGATGGGAGTTGTCATTATTTGCTGTGCCATTATTGTTGTCGTTGCCATTGCGGCTGCTGCTGTCAGTGTCAGCCTTAGCACAACGAGAGCGCCGCTGCGGGCCGAGCAAGACACCTAGCCAAGGAGTCAGCCAAGCAGCCAGACAGAAACAGCCGGTTGTCCTGCAGCAACGAGGGCCGAGGGGTGTGTTGGATGGTTACCGACAGGGATGGAGGCGAAGGATTGCATTGAGGGAATACGAGCTGGGTTGGTGTACCTGGGAGGAACAATTCTGCCTGGTCCTGAAATGAGCACAATGTCTTGAAATCCAAATATATGCTCATGCACAAAAAGTGAGAGCAATAAATTTGCCCGCCACAAAAGGATTGCACGGAGGAGACAGAGGTAGAGACAGATGTGGTCAGACAGTGACATGAGTGGAAAGTGGAAAACCTTCATCACTGATACTGCACTGAGTTAGATGCGTTGCGCTCGGGAGCTCAGTGTCACATTTTGTCAGGGGGGCAGAATTTGTAGCGGCGCCCCCTGAGAGCCCGGTGGCAACCTAATCCCTTTAGAGGGAAGGACGATTGACAACTGTGCAGGTTCAGATTTACATGTATCAAAGGCAATAGTAGCCAAGGGGTCGGGGGGGGGGTTGAGATGTAAAAGGGAAAAGCGATTCTCTCGGTGGTTACTCGGTGGAACGACAGGAAATGACCCCGAGGTAGGAGCTGTCCCAAAACACAAGAGCGTAGATGGAAGATGGAGGCTGAGGGTAAAGAGAAGTGAGCTTTCAAAGACGTCGCCGCTTCAAATCCCTGACTGGGCTGGGAGTATCGAGACGAGACGTACCCTTGAGCTAGGCACTTAACCTTAACCTGCAATTAAACTTCCAGATGTGACATCCTCCATGGTAACGCTCCTCCTCCCTGCAGCGGTTCCCACTGCTGTAAATACAAATTAAGCTCTTCAAAATAAAATACAAAAGAATGAATTTGTGAGAAATAAGAGAAATGACAGAAGTCAGTAAGAAGCAGAAGAAACAAACTAGGAAAAAAAATAATTGAGCGACAGAAAATATTCACTTCCCAGTCAGCGCTGAACTTTCAAAACATCAACAACTCTGAGTTTTCTATCAACTGTATTAGAGTGATAAAGGGGATAAACAAGAACAAGCGCAGTGAATACTAAAACAAGCTAGTCAATTATCGGCATGCCAAGTTAAATTTCAATTCACACTGGTTGAGTTCCCCTCAAAACAAGTGAGCACAAATACAACGCGCACACACACACACACACACACACACACACACACACACACACACACAGCTCCAAAGTAAACTATAAAAACTTTCCTTTTCTCTCGAATATCTTTCCTCATGACTGGCCACAATAGCGAGAAGGGAACAGTGTTTTGACAGCCCTTAGAGAGCGATGCCGCGCTCCTTCACAAACCAGCTCACATGGTAATCAACCCAGAGAGCAGGCCTTTGAAACGCAAAACAAAAGAACGACAAAGTGCAGCTCTCGCCCCCTCCCTCTCTCTCTCTCTCTCTCTCTCTCTCTCTCTCTCTCTCTCTCTCTCTCTCTCTCTCGCTCTTTTCTGCCATGGATGCCGCCTTCTCCGCGTCTCCTGAACTTCAAGCGGGGAGATAAGACAAGCGATGACGACAGCCAGATGTAAACGGAAACTTGGGATGATCGGTGAGACGGGCCAAGTACAGACGGAATGCGGGGACGGGGGACAAAAAGATACGCCGCCGTGATAAAACAGAAGAAAAGAAGTCAAGGAAGGGAAGATGCACCGCGCAGCTCAACCAAACAAAGCGAACAAGGCACTACCGCGGCTTCCACAACGGGGGCCGCTGTTTGCCGGGGTCGCTGTCGGACCTGCAGGGGGGGGGGGGGCCGTATCACCGCCGCCATCATCGCATCCCTCGGTCCCTTTATTCTCTTAAGATATATATCGCTAGTTGTAAAGAGAGATGAAGCTGGGGGTTTATTTTTATCTAAATGCCACCCTAGACGTGTTGGTAGAAGCCCCTTAAATGTCATCGTGAAGAAGAAAATAAATAAAAAAAGCCGCCAAAGTTTCTCGCGCTCAAACTTTACTCGGCGAGCTCTTCTTATAAATGGAGATGAATTCATATCCCGCCTCCAGAAGCCGCTCCGAGTAAATATTCATGGGCGTGTGATGAATGGCAACGAGGCGCACAATGGGTGGATTGAAAAGAAAACAGGGGGGCGAGAGGAACGGGATTGGAAATGATGGAGAAAGATACACAGACGGGTGGGTATATATATACAAAGTCACGGTCAATTTACTCTCATATCGGTGCATCCGTAGCCGTGACATTTCCACACAGCTGTAAAACATCGGCGAAGCTTTATATTGGAATGCAACCGGCATCCCTTAGCGTCCTCGCCGCCACGCCGCCACGCCGCCACGCCGCCTCGCTCCTGTCCCCCAGTCTCTAGTCCCTCTCCTCTCTGATCTATTCTCTGCCTTTGCTGCAAGCCAGCACGGTCTGGAGGAGAGGTGACCTTTTCCATTAACCACCACTACAGAAAGCTCATTCAGAGCAGCAGGGAGCGCTCACACACACACACACACACACACACACACACACACACACACACACACTCTCTTTGATGATTGATTGAAACCCTGCAAGGTCTGGATCGCTTACAGTAAGGCAACACCAGAGCCGATACAGCCCAGCGCTGCATAGAAACCCTGTGTAAAGAAATCCTTCTGCAGAGGTGGGGAGTAAAGAGCGGAGCCGGGGGCTGGGCGCAAGGGAGGGAGGGGAGGAGGGGGGGGTGGACTGACAAACCTTATCACCAGTAGGATCCTGACCGCGTACAGCCGACACTACCTGGCATATGCCTCGCATTGCTCTGCTTCTTTCTATCTAATTCTCTCTCTCTCTCTCTCCGCCCTGTTTCGTGTTTCTATGAACTCGCCGCCGCCACCCTCTTTCCCTCTCTGACTCACGTTCCTCCTCTGTCTCTCCCAGCGGTGTCTCTCGGCAAATTGTCCAAACTGTGTGTGTGGGCTTTTATGAGAGCGTCTACCGAGGAAAATGGCTCTTAATTAGGACTTGATGGCGTTGTTTAACAGTGTGACTGCTGCATTTATTAGTCACCCCTGCTGTACGAGCTGGCTGCAACCTGAACGGCTCGCCACAGAGTGAACTTGATCAAACGCGTACACGTCTAACGTCGCGGCGCTGCTCTGTGTACAAACAGACCAAATTGATGGTTAGGGTTGGGTCCATTATTAGTCACAGCCACATCCTCTCCTGATGCATCCTGCTGCCATGACCCACCTGTTGAGTGAGAAGGGTGTCCTTCTTCTGCCCCGTCCTTCCCCCCCACCCCCCACCCTCCCCCCCCCCACGCCCTCTCCATCCCTGGCAAGCATGCCGGCGGGCAGACAGTGCCATCATTCAGCCGCTTCCTCCTCTGCTCGGCTAAACACTGGGGCTAAAGTGCAGACGGCAGCGAGATTGGGGGAGGAGGCGCGCGCTCGCAGAGACATGCCTTTCGCACGCTCGGAGACAAACACACACACACACACACACACACACACACGCAGACGTTTTCCTCTCTTGTCCACTAAATCTCTCTGTTTCACTCATTCACTCACTCTCACACGCACAGGCAAATCTCCTGCGGCAAAGCCATGGCAGCGGTCCAGAACTCTGGTTTGCGTGGGGCAGAGTTGGTACCTGGATGGTGGCTTGTTAGGCAGGCCAACACAAATTTCATTAACCCCGGGGTTAACACACTCTGGGCTCCCTACCTCTTCTCTCTCTCTCTCTCTCTCTCCTTCCTTCCTTCCTAGCCTCTCCTCCTCCCCCTCCATCCCTCTATCTACATCTGTTGTGCACAGTGTTGAAGAGTCAAGCAAATGCACCGTGGGTGTGCGAATGCAATGCATCCTGGGGGTGAGGTATTTTAAAGAGCTGTTATAGATTCTGTCCAATAGCACTGTGCGTTCACTGGACCACTGACTAGAAAATAGAAAACGTACCAAAGAGACGAGAGAGTGAGTGTGTGTGTGTGCGTGAGAGAGAGAGAGAGACAACATGGCATGCAAGTGAATGTACCTGCAAATGTGAGTGTGTGCCCATGTGTGTACGCACAAAAGGAGAGAGTGAGGTAGTATTTTTTTTTTTTTTCCCTCTCAATCCTCCTGTTGTCTCCAACCACCCCCGGGAAGATCCGGCGGCGTCTGAGACAGGATGGTGTGTGTGAGTTGCTCGCACGGGGAAATCCTTCATCCTAGCAGTGGAATTACCAGGGGAGTGAGATTTACTGGGCTGGTCAGATAAGCTGTGGGCAGATTCATGGCTGAGCCTCTGACAGTCCTCACCCCGGCTCTCCAGGCACAGACCTACACCGGACTGGCTGCAGGCCCACTGCCACATGCGTACGCCTTTATGAGATTGTTCCTCATATTAAATAAGATGTCGAAAAAAAATGTATTTTATCAATGGCCGTTTCAGTATATTGGTAGTGTATTATCATAACACTTCTATAATATAGCAAAGACAGATGCTTTTGTGATCGCAGCACTGAAAACATCCAGGTTTCAGCGGCAGTAACTTCCATCTGGAAATGGAATTATACTAGAAATATAACTTTTATCAGAAATATACCGCCCACACTGGACCGGCCTAATGGTAAAGCACTAAAGAATACAAACCATCAAACCTTAGCAGTGCAGGTACACTTTCATAATTCACTCCTTTCAGAATTTCTCCAGTGATGAAAAGCTTTTTTTCCCCCATTTTCATCTAATTCACAAAGCCTCTCCTAGGGTGATGTATAAGGCACAGGATTCCTAAATTGAAGGCAATCTTTAAAAGCTGCACCACCCAGCTGGGTTCACACGTGTCCCGGGTTTAACATGCCCAAACTACTTAGCCGCTGCAGATTGCTCCCACGCTGGGCTCGGCGCTCCTGTAAAAGCTGCTGAATTCAACTCTGTCTGAAACACACCTAAGATATACAACATGATTGCCTTGGAAATTGCTTCTTCTTGGTATGTAGATTCTTTCTTTGTGGTTTTTTTTCCGGTTCTTTTTTTCCCATGAACACCTGTTCCCTTTCATTAAAGGTGGTGGAAAGCACAGGGGGGCTGAATTATTCACAAATCTGAAAAGGTAATTGATGATACACACCGTTGCATTGAATAAATGATGATGTGAATCGGTAATGTGTGTGTGTGCGTGTGCGTGTGCGCACGTACACCAGGGTGGTGTCCGTTACCATTTTGCCAGCAGACTGGTCATGGCCAAGGTAAAGCTGACCGACCGTGAGAACCACAAGAGCTAAAATTAGTGAGAAGTGACATCGGAGGGCATGGTTACCATGACAGCAAGCCAGGCTGAGAGCTGCTGCCGAGATAGAGCAACAAACCAAATCCAACTTGATACTGAACTGTAACTATAGCCAAGTGCCTGTGTGCTGTTCAGTGAGGCTTTCTCACCGTTCTCTCAAGAGGTCTTGCCACAACACTACGACCCTACATCCTGTACCATGTAGAGTACACACGTCTCGTAGCTACACTCAGTCTCTCGGAGGATATCCGATGCCTTGGTCAAGAACTATGAACGCATCGGGATTCATAAAGTGAGCCGACTGGCTCCCCGACACGATACTACGTGTCCCTCTCCCATATGTTGTCTCCCTGGGTAACCAAGCAGCCAATCTGTCGAGGCTCCTGAGACTTCCTCCCTCTGCTTTCCGCTTTACCACCGCGGAGTGATGTCAAGCTAAACGTTGGCTTGCCTAACCTACATGACATTAAATATATTATGTGCTATTATACAGTATATACATAGTTGTGTACCGTGTGTGTGTGTGTGTGGGTGTGTGTGGGAGTGGGTGGGTGTGCATGCCTCCACATGTGTAATCATGGATAATCAATAGAGGCCTGTATCCAGCCGCCAGCCTCCTCCTCTTCAGTGGACCTGTTGATGCTGGAAAACAGGGGGGCTGTTGTGCGACTGGGTGGCCACATAAATGTGGCTCTCATCTAAAATGCACTGCGGCGCTGCCTGCCAACTCACTTCCTCATTGAAATTCTGATTAAATAAGGCCAGTGCGGCCGGTGCGCAATCCGCAAACTATTTAATTACACCTTTTTTGGCTTTTCCCATCGTCGAAGTTACAATAGTGTTTTTTTCGTTTTCAAGAAAATAAAAATAAAAGCCATAAAGAAATGTCCTGTCTGCATTGTTCATTGTGCACATAATGACCCTTCCCAAACCGGCCCGTTCATGGACGCTGAACTGAAGAAGTGCCCTGCAGGCTTATGTGAACGACACAAGAGAGTGTGTGTGTGTGAGTCGTATGTGCACTACGGTGACGTCAGTGAGGAAAAGCAGCCTCTAGACACGCAATTTCCTCTTCGTACAGCAAAGCACAGTGATGTCGCACAGTCTGGGAAGTGACTCTCAAAACCTCTGCAGTCTAGTGCCTAGAGATAGTGTTTAGCTCCCCTGCCTCTGGAGCTGTATGTGCGCCGTCACTGGCCTACTCTTTACTTTCTCACTGTCTAAATAAAGAAGTACGAAAGGTGAGCGGGCTGCCGACTCTCCTTTAAAAACAAGGCAGTCTATAGCACAGCTCCATGGCACACACTGATTAAATAATTCAGTGATTGAAAATGATGGCCCGTTTCAACGTAGCGGTGGCTGGGTTACCGCTCTGCACGGTTACAATTCTGAATCCAAATGACCCAATGGTGCTTTCGGGGTGATTGATTTCTTTACCTATCAATCAAAGCGCGCTATTAACAGGCACGGCGGTGAATGACACTTTAATAGTCCTCGTAAGTAATGATCAGTCAATCAAGCTGCTTCGCTGAAAGTGTGCAAACCGATGCTAATCGGAGCGCTGCAGTCGTCATCACATACGCTGGGTTGGAAATGGGATGAGTTAGGAATGTCACGCCTCTTTTAGACGGGAAACCCTTTCAGCGCCGGCACAGAAACGTCACCTACTAGGCGAGCACACCGAGGGAGAGTGTTGTACTGTTGGTCATCCACTGAAGCAGTTGGAGGTCGAGTGCCTTGCTCAAGGACACTGATGAAAGCTGCTACCCCATCCAATCCACAAAATTGAACCTGACATTTTCCAGTAAGAAGGCCTCTAATCTAAGTTTGTGGCCACCGCTGCACCAACAGGTGAGCCGACAGGTGAGTCAACTGCCTGAGAGACAGATAGGCATCAAGTCATCTGCCGTGAACAGGCTTTTCCCTGCATCTCAAATGATCATCCTCAACGGAGCACTTGACGCCAAGATATTTATACGTCTCGTAAGTCTTCTGGTCATGTGCCAAGAAGACATTATACTGCAGATGAAGTACGAGCAGCGAGCGGTCTCGCGCTGGAGCTCGCTCGAGTAGAAGGGAAGACGACGTGGCTGGGATAAATCGAATTTAGTCAAAAGACAGGGATGAGCGGAAGGAAAATTTGACAAATTGTCATCGCCTATGAGGACGAGAGAAGTCTCAGCCCCAAAAAGGAAATCACATTATTTCTACCTGCCCGATCTCAGTACCGGGAATCAATAAAGAGTCTCGTGTGCAGAGAATACCGCCAGCCTGATATGAATATTTACACACTTCATAGAGCCCCTTTTCCAGTAATGGCTACATCTCACTTAGAAACCCTCGGAGTGAGAGGGGACATGTTATTCATAAGAGGTTAAGTGAGTTGACCTGCCCAAATGGCTGCTAAATGGAAGACAGTCAATTAGACGCACAGCACAGCACAACGGCTTCCTTCCTCGCCAGACGGGCAAAGTAGAGAAGTCAAACAGACCATTAGTGTAATTCTTGAAAAGAGGAAGGGAATAAGATCAGACACGCAGGCAGGAGTCGAGTTCTGTGATGCCAGAGAATGAAAGGGATTGTTTCCGTTTTTGGCTACGTTGGCGCAAACTCAGCAGGGGGGGGGTTAAAAGCTCTTTAATTTTCTGTTTGTTGTGATGACAGCTAGAGAGCACCACTAGCACTGCCCGCCCCTCTTCAACTCCACCTGGGCGTGTGTGTGTGTGTGTGTGTGTGTAGATGTATGCATGTATGAGATCGCAGGAAGAAAAGGTGAAGAATATGTGGCAAGAGCGACAATATGAGACGAGACCGACTGACACCATCGTTTAGGCTAAACTGTGAACTCACAAATTCTCACAAATCCAAACTAACACTTTAGCCGCAGTCGCTATACACACACAACAAGTCAGGGCAGCAACACGTAGCCCTCAATCTTGCTCAATGAGCCGGGAAAACCCCACAACTTACATCAGACAGAACAAAATGGTCCCTGTGTGTGTGTGTGTATATGTGTGTGTGTGTGTGTGTTGGGGGGGGGTTACTACAAACTTCAAGGACATCGTAATCATTAGGTATCACTTTACACAGACAGCTGCAGAAGACATAGTACACCATCAGCCCATGTTAAAGCTGCAGTAGGTGATGGCACCATTATGTCAGGCGTTGCCATCATCAGTTTTTATTTAATTCCTATAATTCTCTCTGACATCCTCTATTATTCCTAGGTGATCCTGCGGTGAATGAACGCAATCAAACCTTGCAACCAATTTGAAGCATAACACAGCAGCAGCAGGTGTTGAAGTGCACCACCACCCCCACGCCCCCACCCCCCCCCCCGCCGGCCCTTCCTCTTCATTTCCCCCATGTGTGATTGGCACCGCCCTGACCTCTGAAGCCACCTTCATGAATAACCCTTTGATTATTAATGTGCAGGCGTCCTTCCTGGCTTTCGACTTGGATCGAGACCACGGCGCTTTACTTAGCCCAGAGAAGGAAACTATTGTTCATTTATGAGACCCGCTGCCTCTCTGTGTTGCTTCATCTCAGGGCAGAGCTGGTCCTGGCTGTCACACGACCCAGCGAGGGCATTAGGGGCGGGGGGGGGGGGCATATCTCCATGTGAAAGTCAGTAGGACATGTTGTTATGGGGATGCACCTTTCAAAAATGTTCTCAACATATGTACCCCAATGAAAAATTACTGATATTCCTACAGGGACTTAAAGTGTGTGTGTGGTAGTCAGTGGTGAGTTTATAGTGACCTTATCCTGCTTTATGGCATTTTTGTCTGCTGTGGCATCACTATAATATCCCTATAATATTCTTATTCATAGGGACTATTGCTGTGATGTTTGTGTAATAAAATGGATCATAGCACGGCCAGTTTTCTGCCATGAGGGTAAAAAAACGAATTTTATAAAACCATGAATTACTTGAAAGTGACATTCATAAGACGAAACGACAAGGCTTCCCGCACAGGACAGCCTACCTTTGCCGTAGTTGAAGTGGAGTTTGATGGTCTTGCCCTGGTTGATGTGCAGGTAGGTGAACCACACGGCGGAGGTGAGCAGCACCAGCAGCAGCAGGAGCTTGAACTGCTTCCGGATCTTCTTCACGGGGAAGCGCAGCATCCTGGCTCAACCATCCTCCGGTAACCACACAGTAGAAAGTAAAAACTGGGACGGAAAAGCAGGTGGGGGTTTTTTTTTTCCGAGTTTTTTTTTTTTCGGCTGTAGAAACCTCTTCAATCAGACTGACGGCATCCCGGGCAGACCGACCCTACTACCAACGGGGGAGTGTTACTGTGTTAAAGCGCGTCCCAGTGCGTTGGAGCCATGGTCTGACAACAGTGCCAAATTAGTTTTATCCTCAGATGTGTGTCCAGCTACCATTGCTCTTCTCCTTTCCAATGAACAGTGTGGCTTGTAAACAGACTTCCCTGTTTGTCTGTCCAGGGGAAAGGGCTGTGAAAAGGCTGTAGATCAAAAAGCCTTTAAGTTCAGTTAAGAGTGTGACCGAGGGAACAAAATAGCAGTCCGGCGATAATCTACACAAATCCCCTCTAGCTCAAGCCTTTGCTGACACCGCGACGCTGATTATTTTATCGGCTACTCAAAGATCATCCCCTGCCAGGGTTTAGCGGAAAGTATCAAAGACCTATAGGAGGGAAATGTAGTTTCCATGTAGGGAGCCGATCTGGCTGAGCATCTCCACGGAGCCACAGTCTGTACCACAACACAGGAAGATCAGCGTACGTGTCATGGCAACGTCCGTCCCTGGTCTAATTTTTTTTAAATTTTCTTTATCTTTCCAAATGAGTACAATTGTTTTTTTTCAAAAGGGCCCACCGTTAGAAATAACACAGGCCACTGCTGGTGAAACCCTCTGAGAGACGCTGCATTAGTGGCATTACAGTGGTATTATAAAGGCAACCTGATCAGGGGCGGTTAAAATGGCAATCAACCCAAGTGTCACAGATCCTGCGCCTCATTCATTGTTAAACAGCTCAGACTGGGATATTGGCTTCCGATCGACGCGAATGGGTTTCGTTGGAGCGCGGTTTTTTTTTTTTATTTAAGTCCCGGGAGAGGAGGGGCGATCAGCTGTCATCCTCACACTCGGGCTGGTTTAAAGCCCGAGGAGTACATTTTAAACCGATGTGAATCCAAAACTGTAAATGCTCCATGGTGGGTACACAGACGTAAACACGTAAAGGTTTGATACTGAAATACTCAAATTTTACTGTCCGATTTGAGGTCCGGGGGAGGATGTCTTGGCTCTCAGATGTCCATGTGCTGCTCCGTTATCTCCCAGCAGGTGCATTTTACCCAGTTCTCCCAAAGTACCTGCGTTGTCCGAGTCCACCGTGCGTGCGAAAAAACAACATAAGCAAAATCCCGCAGAAGAAGAACATCAAAATCAAACTCATAAATAGTGGTATGTGTTGCTAGCGGCGATGCACTGCCCGTGTTGTTATTCTATCATGAGCTTTTTTCCCATTAAAACGCCGCAATAGCATCGTCCAACCGGCTTGGCACAAAGCGCGCCGTGTAAAAACATGATCTCCCAGAAAGGAGTCACGGGAAAAACAAGAACAGCCTCTGATACAACATGATTTTGTTTCGCTACAATGAAACACGTTAGGGTATCTCCTCTCACTGCACAGCTCTGTACGCCCATCAATTGAGCATCTTAACGGTGCTGAGCAACCGAACTTGAGAGAATGGTAAAGTACAAGTCTGGCATCCAATCACAATCCTCCATCCAGAGGAGGCGGGATGACGACATTAGCCCTCATCGTTGCTTGGTCCTAATTATACTGACCATAAAACATTGTGGTGCTAGTATGACCCACAGTCAAATAGTTTAGCACGCGGACTAAAACTTGTTAATCTTTACTGTTTTGACTTTGTGTCTGACTACCAGGCCAGTAGCCCCGTGTTGGTCAATTCACCTATGATCAGGTTTTTTTTCAGGGATGAAAAAGAAAAAAAACGGAAGGATGACATTCTTGTTATTGTATCTGATATTTAACATATAATTATTCAAACATTGTACATCGAAATAGTCGTTTTCCATTACCAGTGTTGGGCTCTTTAATCTAAATAAGTAGTAAAATGCCTATTACCCGTTACTGAGGGCGTAAGTAATGTAATTACTTTACTCGTTACCTCCTGGGAGTAGTAATTTGATACATTAGCATACTCGTTAAATTACTGGCCCTTATACTACTTCAACTGTATTTATGTCCAATGTTCAATTCATCTTTTGGCTTGATAAAAAGTATTAAAAATGCTTTAAACCTTTCTGCTATTTCGACTAATTATGAGAAATTGAATTTGGGGGTGGGGGGTGGGATATCATTTTTGCATAATTCAACTTCATCATGACATTCAGAGGGTGTAATAACCCTCCGAATAAAAGTAACGGCTTTATTTTTGATTGGTAACTGAAATAATATAATCGAAATTGAGAAAGCAATTTGTTACACTACTCATTACCTGTTATTATGACATTACTGTACGTTACCGCCCAACACTGTCTATTACACAGACATCAGAGGACTCGGGATCTGTGCTTGGCTGCCACCTTCTGGTGAAATAGAGAAGAGCAACAATCACATCAACTGAGCAAGTAATCAGTTGCTAATCACATACCGTACAACCAAGGGTGGTAATGTTCAAACTTTAGATCCTCTATGCACTTCCATGTGTAGAAATAAAGAGAATAATTGCATTTATATTCCATTTATTTCCCTATTTTGGTATCATCCACCTCCACAACACTACTGTTTCCTTAGTCTGTTTACCTTTTGGATTGTTTCTTCCATAGTGCATAGATTTATATTCATATTTCAAGTGGTATTACAAGGATAACTACAGGTAGCATGGGTAATTACCCATGTTATAACCATTTGACTTTTGTAGCCAGGTAATAGCAATTCATTTTCAGGAAAGAGAAAGAAAATGAACGTGTAAATGGAGTAAGATAAACCTCACTGACCCTGGGGGGAACAATTCCTCTCTATTCATGTGCTGTTATCATCATTAAAATGTATAGAACAGAGCGGTTTATCCTCCTCGTGTCCAATCATCCGGCTGTAAGCAGCTACGACAGGCTGTCGATGCCGGTCTAAATCTAGATGAAGGATCAAAGGACATGAAACCTGTCCTATAAGAATATGACCTCTGGTTACGTTTGTCCCAGCTGTGCTTTCAGAGTCCATAATCCTCGGTCTCCGTGGATTAATAACGTAATCTTCAGGGCAAACACTGAACGCAAATGAAATGCTTAGGTATTCATCTGGGCCTGGTTGAAATGAATCATCAGTCAACGATCTCAGCCAAACACCGCTGACAAAACTTCACAGCGTTCACCTTCATGTGCTGTTGCACGATCAACTGCTGGTATTTCATCACGCTTAATGTTTTAGAACGTCATCCAAAGTGGTAATCATTTTGGATGATGTGTTTGTTTGTTTTTTTACTTGGCTGCTGGACGTTAGCATGTTTGGCCGTTTGAGGTCCTGATTTCATTTTCATTCAGTTTGATCGTCTGCCTTTTATTTCAGGACAAACAAGTCTCTTCCCTACTCAGTTGGTGGAGCCGATATTCTGTCTGCACCTCTCTTGTTTCTGTTCCATCCGAGGGTGGGCAAGGATCCAACACACAGCGGGGGATCTGCAGGCTTTTAACTCAGATTAAAGGTGGAGAGGAGGCTCACCGACCGTGTATGACTCCTTTTTATTGGTGAGTAGTACAAGTAAAAGGCAGAAACTGACTCAGAGTAAACTTTTATATTACACGAGGCACGTTCTCATAATACCTTTCTCTGGCTTCTTACAACTTCCCACACATTTCTTATAATCCCCACCCTTCTATACTGTTCTTTCCTTCTCAGCCTCCTCTCTCTGTCATGCCTGTGGAAATGCTTGGAAATGCTTGGCATCTGGGTCGCACCCTCTAGGGATCTCCATGGATGGGTGAGTCCAGGAGGAGACGGGTGTGCAGCGGAGTGATATGGATAGAGAGGGTGTTTGTTTTTGTGGGGGCCGATGCAGGTAGAAGAGCTGCTGTCTCTGGAGGTATTCTGGAGGTTAGGCCCATAGGGAGGTGAGTATAGCCAGCTGGCTGTGACAGGTGTCAAAGCGTGGCGCTGAGGTTTGCGATACCACTGAGCATGGCCAAGGGGAAGGCACCGCTAGGGAGTAGGTATGTGGAGAGTGTGGCTCACAGTGTGACGCTGTTTGCATCTTGAACAGAGGAGATGTCGTGCAGAGGAGCATGAGAGGAGAAACTGTCCCCCCTGTCGATGCTGTCACAGTTAGTGGTCTTAATCAGTGATTCACATGAATCAAGACCTCCGGGGGAGATCAAATCACTCTCAGGCTTTTTTTCAAATTTCTCTCCCTTTCTCTTTTTTAATCTAAAATCTGTCCATCTGCTCATCTGTCTGTCCACCTCTGCCTGCCTCCATCTCTCTCCATCGCTCTCTCTCACAAACTCTCCCTCACCCTCCTCCAACCTTCCTTTTTCCTGGGCAGCACAGCAGCTCATAAGCTTTGATGAGAGGTCTGAGCTGAAATGTCACAGGGATTAAGGGGTTTTGCCTCCTGCATCCTGCTGGATCAGTTCTGGCTGCCCTCTGCGCCGGTGTTTCCTCCTCCCCAAACAGGTGCAGAGCGGCATCTCTCTCTCTCTCTCTCTCTGCTCCACTGTGTCCTATTGAATTACCTTCTGGGGAAATAACACTCCTCCGTGTTTACGGATGACTAAGTAGGGAAATAAGGGATGAGGGGAGATGAAGGGAGGAGATGAGATGTGGGGAGAAGACGAGTGGAGAGGAGCGGCGATGAGGGGAGAGAAGATGGTGCCAGAGGGGGAGAGGAGGAAATAGGAAAACGTGGTTTCTCCATTTGAGTTTAACGGAGATATTCCTCTCTATTAGCGTAGTACAGTACAGTATACACCCCCCAGCCAGCAACACATACACACAAATAGACAGGCAAATAAACTCTAATGTTGAACCGGTTGGAGTTCAAGGGGTTGACTTTTTGATTTAGAGTCAAATTATTGCAATACTTTGTACTTCCAGTACACCACCCCCTCAGCCCTAACCCACAAACACTCACCCCCCACACACACACACACACACACACACACACAAATACAAACATATTTGCAGCTGTTTCCGCCAACTATGCACAGACAGATTTGAAGATTAGATGTCTCCAGAGATGTGCGGTGCAGAAGGAGCATTTGACATCAGATGGCCACAGTTGCTGCCAATAGCGTTTTGCAGCATTTCATTTGACTGCATCTACACAACGTCAAAGCCTTGACAACAGCAATCACATTCAGCGGTCCACCGTGACTTTTGCCTGCCCCCGAGACCTGCAGCTACTGGAAGCACTCCTCGCCGCCATTCCACAAAGATCTCTCCAGCATTGTGTTTTCCCGCAGAGGATTTCTGAATTACACTCACCCGCTAAACTGCATTCCCATCTGAACCGGTGCTGCATCTAAATACAGCAACAGTAAAAATAGCTCTGCTGCCAGTGTTATATTAGGTCTGGCCATGAACTCATAGTTTCTTTAGCTTCAAAGCTTTTCTTCTGAGGACACTAACAAGGAAGTGTGGAGTATCAAAAAAAACATCACACGCCTGTGATTTCTGTTGACAGTCCTCTGGCTTCTTTCTCAAACATTGTCTTCATCACGAAGCCATTTACGAAAGCTGAAACCACTGAGACCAAAGTGACTATTGTAGCGATAGCGCCTGTCTTTCATCAACACTGAATATCCACGCCTGGCCTCTTTTTCAGATTCAATGGTGACAGAAAAAGAGCAGCAGCAGAAAATAAAAACCATCCAATTCATTCATTATGTTTTGTGCTGTGAGGATGAATGTGTTCAGAGAGAAATCTAGGTCATTTCTCCATCATTAGTATGCCAGCCAGGTGTAGCGCAAAGAGGATTAGAGGGAAGAAATGCCAGTGGGTCTCTCGCTGTCTATCTATCTCTCTTTCTTTCTATCTCTCTTTATCTCTCTCTCTCTCTCTCTCTTTCTCTCTCTCTCTCGAACCAAACAATCACACTTAAGTGCTCTCTGCCGTCACCTCAAAGAGGATACCCACTGAGATGACAAGTATTCTAGACTTGTGACACAACGGCCATTCATTACTCAGCTCCAGGCATGAGCTTGTCTCAAGCTTTTTAAATGAGGAAGACTTCCTGAATTTCAATCTTCAGTCCTTTTATGATATGATGAGATGTGGTCACACTCTTCCAATGCTACCCAATGTGGGTTCCAAACTATGACTCCAAACAAACAGAGGAGAACTGAACCAAGATGTGAGGTGGTTTTGCGAATGATTTGCTGGCAACAAATATAAAAGCTGTCTGTGTAATACAAAGATAGAAAAGAATCGTACAACCATATGGCCACTCGTCTCCGTCTATTGTAGTGTGTGTATGTCTTCATGTATGGAAAGTATTTATTTTTCCTCCATATGGTGTTTTTTGTACAGGCACAGGATTTCATGGCCCAGGTTCTTCAACAAACTGGGCGTTCTCACCGATCATCTGTTGGGACTTCAATTTAAAGCTGTACAAAAGTAAACGGTAATCCCAGAGAATCCATTGCACTCGTTTCAAACAGCGGTGAAGGTTAGATATTCTTTAAAGCTACAATATGGAACTTTTTGGATTGAGGCAGGAAGTGTATTGCTAGTCCCGCCCTCTTCCCCCGCTGTTGGTCAAGCTCCCGCCCCGACACTTGTCACTCATCTTGGTGAGTCGTCTGCCTTGAAACGCCAACCAGCCTGAAGCTGAGGGAACTGGCATCCGTAAAGCCACCACAGCCAAAGAAGAAGCAGTTGGCGAATGCAGGCAATCTGCAATAAAAATGGCCAACCGTGTCTTTGAACGGTGAACATCGTTGTCTGCCACACATTTAGCTTCACTGTGCTTTTATTTCTTGCTGCTTTCTGCCATTGTTGTTGTTGTTCAGACTTCCCTGCATTGTGTGGCTGCTCACCTTGATAGGCACAAGCCAGCTCTCCACTGGCCAGGCCCACAGCAAGTGGTGTACACCCGAACCGGAAAAGCCGATTTCAGGCAAATGTGGGGGATCACAGACAGACATAGACTGATAATGTATGATATATTCTATTTATTTATTGTTATTTTATGACACATTGACATTATCACACTGATCCCTAAACGATATATTTCGTATTGACTACACCACTGAACCTTGTAACTCCAATGTTGGTGATTTTCATGTTTTCACTTCAGTTGAGGGATTACACTCTATGGGTTGAGAAACCTTCTCTGACCTGTGGGTTTATTAAACCCTTTGAAATCCCACTGAATAAACTCTAAAAACTAAAAACAATGCTGTTTTTTTACTTCCTGAAAAGCCTTCGTGAAAAATGTTATTGCCAAAAGTTGCACATTGCAGCTTTAATGTTAGACTGAGACACATAGGGAGATGTACCTAAAAGGCAGAGGCTGCTAGAACCTCTCCGTCACCACATGCTCCTTGGAGAGCTTTGGTTTTCTAAGATGCTGGGATGGCCCACAGTAGACACTAACTGCCCTGTGGGAGGTATTAGGATGATATATTGGTCCAACTCAGCCCAGGACAGTCTGGCCCAGCAAGCTCAGAGCAGATCAGAGCCTTATTTGTGCAGAGATGGGACCCAGCAGGTGTTAGTCAGATACTAAGTTGAGTGCCACAGTCTTGGCTCTTTCAACCAAAAGGAATCAAGCAAGGAGTAGAGACCCAAGCAGGCAGGGAACCGCTGAGAGGGGAAGCAGAGTGTGGATTAAGAACATCACACGAGAAGATACTGGAGCTGGAAACAGTTGAACCAGGAACCTGCGGCACAGATTAGATCTGTGAGAAAGCAAAAAGGCCTCACAGTAATAAGTAAGTTTGTGTGGTTGCTTGCGTGTCTTGCTTGTGATGAAATAACGAAGAGGGGGGGGAAATTCCCCTGCAATTTGCAGTGCTGGATGCCGTAAGAGAGGACACTGACCAAATTGTGAGGGAGACAGGCAGAAAATGTTCTTGTGTTCCAGCTGCAGTGAGATGGAAACCTTAACTTCAAGTCATTTACTACTCCCTTTGACTGTAGTTACCATCAAAGAGTTAAAAAACAACGTGGTTCCTTTGGTAGGTATCACAGCTTCTAGGATGAATTAGTTCATTAACCTCAACATGGAGCATGTTTGCTGCAGGAAGCAGAATACACGCCTACATTTTCCATTAACAGACTAACCTTGTGGTTAATTCTTCCCTTGACCTATGTCGAGTAATGCGTGTGACACGGACACCCTAAAAGCACACTGGCGTTGATAAGATAAGCACATCCTCTACGCCTCCATTTCTATAGTGGCTCGCAAATATAGGCATGCTCATGTTGGTATCTGTTTTTCCCACACACACTATGACACATATCAACACACCGAGACGCCCCCACACACATAAACAGAGCCCTCTTCCGTCTTTCAGAGTATTTAGGTGTGCCTGAGTGTTTGAAGATAAGTACGGTGAGTGACATTCAGCCACACTCTTAGATGGGAGTCGACTCCCAGCTACGCTCAGCAGAGGAGGCCAATTTTAATGTGCCTAAGCTGTTTCCATCATCCGACGATCAAAAGCACACACACACACACACACACAGCACACATGCACACATGCACACAAACACACAGCTTTCACACGTGTGCAGAAAGGAAGAGATAGGGAAGAGGTGTGAGAGAGCAAAACAAAATTTCAAGAATGAAGAGAGAAAGCGCACAGTTCATCAGTGGTACAAACACAGTGCTTTATCACACACAGCAGGTGTGTGGATTATCGTTTTAATTGGATATTTGTTTGAGCCTGGCAAAGGCAAAGGACTATTGTAGTCACTGTTGAAAGGAGGACGAGAGAGCAAGCAAAAGACAGGGGGAGAGCAGAGGAAGGGAGCTGCGTTTCAATCATCTGGGGTGCGTGCTTCTGGAAACACAAACCCAATTACCTCCGAGACGGAGGAAGGAACTGTGTGAGACACGCGCACGCACACACACACACACACACACGCACACGCACACGCACACGCGCACGCACGTGCACGCGCGCACACACACACACACACACACACACCAACACAAGTGTCTATCTGCCCTGAACATCCTCTTTCACTATCTGAGTACACTATAGGGTATTAGCAACATCAGTGTGTGAATATAGAAGTCACGGTTAGGATTGTCCTCTGTCCCTCTGGCCCCCTTTTATCTACTGGAGGCAATATCAGAGGAAGACAGACCGTCACAGACAGCAACATGACCCAAATAAATACCATGTATTAGTATTATAAATAGTATAATAGTAGAAATACTATGTATTAGTATTATAACTAGTATAATAGTAGAAATACTATGCGTCTCTATTCTTCTACCACTCATAAAAACAGATTGTTAGCGTAATGTTTCTCAAAATATCCTAAGATATAATTTTCATCTCTCTCTCTCTCTCTCTCTCTCTCTCTCTGTATCTCTCAGTATTCTAACTCCATCCCCGCCAAAGCTCAACTGACAGTCACAGATCAGCACCACCTTCATATCGTCGCCATGGCAGCAGAGCTCCTCCAGGCCACCGGGGGCAGGATGGGGCAGATGGAACAGCAGATGGGTCAGAAGAGGCAGATGTCCTCCTCCTCCTCCTCCACCACCACCACCTTCTCCATGAGCTCCTCCAAGCTGCGCAAGGTCTCCCAGGCCTCCTCCAGGAACACAGAAGGTAGGGGCCAACACACCAGATGATCTTTTATGAGATTAAAGGACTAAAGGATGTCAGTTCTATGATGCAGCAAAAAACTGTGTTGATAACCTTTGTGCAATAGGCTGCTGTAGTTCATCTACTTGTTGTTATGCTGTTACTCTACTGGTGCACATGCTCCCTCAGAGCACTCTGCGGTGCAGCGTAAGGCCTCGGCTGTGGTGGAGTCCTTCGCCCAGGAGCAGAAATCCCTCCAGATTCCCGAGGGGGAGTCTGTTCCAGATTTTGAGGAGAAACTGCGCCCCATCACTGCCCAAGAGGGTGAGTTTAACTGCTCCTTTCATCTTATCACACCTTGAAATCTCAAGCAATATCCTCTTCTTGGTAACATCCTCTTGTTGGTAACATCCTCTTCTTGGTAACATCCTCTTCTTGGTAACATCCTCTTGTTGGTAACATCCTCTTCTTGGTAACATCCTCTTCTTGGTAACATCCTCTTGTTGGTAATATCTCTCTTCCCATTATCTTAGAGACAACTGTGAACCCCTGAGACTAAGAGAACTGTGTGCAAGCTAATTTTAGATTTTTGCCCATGGCTTAGCTAGAAACTCTAGATGACACCACATAAACTCCACTGGGAAGTAACTAGAAGTTTGCTGCAGTGTGTAAACTTTGAGATATCTATTTGTCTCTCTGGGTGAAGGTTTGACTTTTGCTGTGAATCCACCCCGATCAAAATACTGCAAAAGACCTCCCGGAGCACAGAGATGGTGCAGCGTGTGTGTGTGTGCTTGTGACCTCCACAGAGGCAAATCTTTGCTGCTGCTTTTGCTGAGTACAGCTGTCTGTTCTGCATAAACTGTAGGTGTTTGAGCCTTATTCACGCTGGCTGTACCTGTGAATTCTAGATTAGGAGACTTGCATAACACAACCTGTCACGCTATGCAGAACAGTGCAGAGTAGCCTCAGCATCGGCATCCACAGCCAGACCTTACACCTACTGGTCCCAAAGGGGGAGAGAGACAGTAAGTCTGACGTAGATTTATTGTTAGGATAGGATTTCATAATCAGAACAATAACTTGTCAATGAGGAAAAGAGCTACACTGGTAATACTACAGCTAGTTATTGTTATTACCTCAGTCACACAGCGTGGTGGATTTCATGGTCTCACAGTATGACCCTGTGCCCGATCTGTCATTCTTAGGTGACAATGCCGTGTTCAAGGCCAAGGTGACAGGGAACCCTAAACCCAGTGTTACCTGGGAGAGGGCCAGCGGGTGCCCGCTGTCTGAAGGGGCCATGACCTTCTATGACAACATCAACAAACAGCATATGCTCAAGGTTTGCCAGCACAACTACACAGCTCACAGTGTACCTCGTTTATAAAAGGGTCGTACTTATTTCGTGCTTCTGACCAAATCCAAACCAGAATTTCTGAAAAATAAATCTTGATACTAAAATCAGGTTTATATTGATTCTCTCCAATTTCCTGTATCGAAAGGGAGAGTAATTCGTTTTGCTCTATATATCATTTTGTTAGTTTTTTATTATGTTCTTTGCCATAATGGCACTACAGAATAAAGTCGAAGAAATATTTTTTAGATTGATTGAGTGCATGTCCCTGCAAGTGTTTTTGTGAATTGAGCCTCCATGGGTCTTACGTTACGTTACGTTGAATCCAAATTCAGGTGTCAGTGCATTTTCCTTTCCCTTTTACCAAGATAAATGCGTTGCTTGAAAAGGTGAGTGTGACCATAACAGAAGGCTGAAGAATCCAGTGTCTCTGTACAGGCACCCATTAAGCCAGGGGCTCTGCCATCTTGGTGCTGTCAACTCAGACAGCACACCATGGATCATGTGGAAAAGTAGATAGAAAAAAAACTCTCTCTGATCCTTTTATCTATAACCACTCTGGAGTGGATTTAGCGCTGTCTCTGTACCAGCCAGGGAGCTTAAGTGAAGCTTAAATAGCTATTATAAAGCAATTAACTTGTGGGTGCTGACATATGCATCTCCCCTTGCCATCTGCTTCTTGGGTGAGGGATGACTGTTAAGTTGTGGCGCTAGATGTTTACAGGGTATTCCTAACATGGCGCTGCCCCCTTCTGCTCGAACCAAGTACTGCAACAAGATGTGACGTGACCAGAACCATAGCATGAGGTCTGTTATGTACCAAGATATGCTCTAGTATGGCATTGGTGATATTAACCAAAAATGATGTGAATCAGGCTCATTGATGCATTTGCTCTCTGTCATCTTTCGTGTCACTCTCCACTCAATACTATGTCATAGAGCTGATAACCTGTGGAAATCGTCTTTCAAATCCATACAATCTTTTATTTTTCATCAGTGTTAATAGGCTTTGAGCGAGCCATTTGTACTTATTCTTTTCCTCCACTTCAGATCAAAAGCCTGACCATGGAGGATGCTGATGTGTACAGGTGTATTGCTTCCAACGAGCATGGAAATGCCACCTACTCCATATCACTCACTGTTACAGAAAGTAAGTCTGACCATTTGACATCATACATCTGTTGAGTGAAACACTATAGGCTTCTGTGTAATATAGAGGCTCTCAGCTCTGTTTTCCCTCTGTTTTGTTTTCTTCTGCTGCCTCTGGTGAAAATGTTCTCTCTTTGTTTCTAGATCCAGCGATGGACTTGCTGAAGATGCTGAAGAAACGGTAGGAACACAAGCCTCTAGTATAATATACCAGCCTAGACTCACCAAAAAGAACCTGTCGAGGTGTGGGGGGGACCTTCTCTGATCCACACCCACATCCTCTTGTACCACGCCTCCACAAATATCAACAGGACAAAGATCTAAAGACCTCCAATGTGTGCCAATGTTGCCGTAGAGGCAGAGGAAGATGCTTTGAGCTGTCATCACACACACACACACACATATACTGTCAGACATACGTGCGCACATAGACACACAAGCCGAGGCGAAGCTACGGATGTACACAAACACACACACACACCGTTTTCCCTTCTGAGGTCTTTCTTCCTGTGCAGGAGTGTGGAGAAGAGGGAGGAGAAGAAGAAGCCACCTACAGAAGAGGAGATGTTAAAGATCCTCTCTGGAGCTGACAAGAAGGACTATGAGAGGATTTGTGCCGAGCACGGCTTTACCGACTTCAGAGGAATCCTCAAGAAGCTCAAGGAGATGAAGAAGAAAGAGGAGGTGGAGGTGGGCCTGCCACACAGAGAGCTTGTTCACACACCACAGCATCAGACAAGGTAGAAGAGGATGGGGTTAGGATATGAAATACAGCTCAAATTCAAGCAGAGCAGAGAAGAAGGTTTAGGATCACATAGCAGAGCCATGTCGACAACGCTGTGACACATAGCAACAATCTGCTAATGTAAAGCATTCCTGTGAAGCTCTCCAGAACCACTTTAAAAAATGGGGAGATAAATGTTTGATGAGGTGCATTTTCTCCAGATGGTGCGTGTACTGAAGCCCCTGGAGGACCTCACTGCCAAGACCGGCACCAACGCTGTCTTTGATACCATCCTAGAACTGAAGGATCCAAACATGAAGATGCATTGGTTTCTGGTAACACTCAGTGTCAGCAGTCTGCGTGTATGTGTGTGTGTGTGTGTGTGCATGCATGTGTGTGTACATGTACCCTCTCAAGTCTTATATTTTGTGATTCAGGGCACAGAGCTGTTGCGGATCCAGTATTCTCACGGGAAATACGAGGTGAAACAGATGGGAACCAAGCACATGCTGTGTGTCTCTGCCGTGAGCCTCAGTGACATGGGCACCTACATGCTGCAGGTCGGAGACAAGAGCCTGTCAGCCAGGCTCACCGTCATAGGCAAGTCCCGCCCACCGCTTGCTACTCCGTTACGATGTCATCACTGCCTGTCTCTGTCTCTGTCTCTCTATCATATGTGCTCTTTTCCTTTCCATTTGTATCCCTCTGCACCTGTACTATGTGAGTGACGGGCTTGATGATTGATCTGTGATTATTGGTGATTGGTGCCTCTCGTTTCCTTCTCCCCTCTCATTCCTTCCTCCCTCATATCCCTGCCATTCAATGCCAGTCCCTCCCCCCTGTCTTACTCCACCTCTTGATTTCTAACCTTTTCCCTCGCTGACCTTTCTCTCTCCTCCAGATGAGCCTCTGACGTTCCTGTCTGACTTCAAGCCCATGAGAGTGACGGAGCGCCAGACCGCCGTGTTTGAGGTCCGTCTCTCCAAGAAGACTGACGAGCCGCTCATCTGGAAGGTTGGTGCACGCCTCAATTATAGATGTATTGAAGTAGCTCAGAAGCACAGATGTCTCGCAACAACCTCTCTCTCTCGCTCTGCCGTCATTCCTGTCACTCTCCACTTTAAGCAAAAACACCAGAGAAACAATAATAGAATTGAAAGGGAATATGGACCACGTTTTCCCCAGTTGTCTTTGTGTTTTGACAGGTAAAGGGAAAGGAAGTAAAGAGAGATGAAAAGTTTGACGTGTCCCGGTCCGAGGATGGTCTGACCTACACTTTGAAGATTAAGGACGTGAAGGCCAGTGACACGGGAGACTACACCATCAGCATCGGAGACCTCACCGCAACCGCGCCACTCTTCATTGAGAGTATGTTTCAGTCGGCATCTTCACAGACTTTATTCACCATCATTAAAAACTTTTTTCATTTTCTGTTTTTCTTGTTTATGTTCTTGTTTTGTTTTTCCCAAAGGGGCCGCGTCTCTCTGTTTCAGTGGAGCTTGCATTTCCAAGGAAACAAGCCTTCCCTCTCAGTAGAGATGTTCCCTTTTTTTTTTCCTCCCCTGAGATTAGACACTTTGTTCCTTCATGGTGATGCTAAACGTCATCATCTCTCCTCTATCTACCAAATGAAGACGTATGGGAAGCATAATAAATCCTTCCTCCTAGTGCTGAGTTGAAAGTAATCCAACCAAATCCCTCCTCACAACAAGCTCATTTATTACGGTCTCTGTCTAACAAGATGCTTACTAGCCCAGGGTACATGCAGGGGCATGTAAATATCTTTGCAAGGACATGTGGCTGTCCTCTGGGGTTGGAGGCAGAGTAATTGGGGTTGAGTTAATTAAAGTTATTCATCATTAAAGTCTCTTTTCTTGTTCTATAACGTCCTTCCATTGCATCTTTATCTGTCTGTTGCTGTTGAATTATCGCAGCAGAGAGGCCAAGGCTTATATGTAGGGACGAAGAGCAGAGAACAACATTTACTTTCCACTTGCGATGGTGAGTAAATGGGCACACAGTAACGATCTGTTCAAATCTCCACTACAAGCTGCACTACAATCTGGTGTTTTGGTTTGGGATTTGATTTGATTTATGTTGCATTTGTTTAAAATACCAGCATCATTAATAAACTTTGGAGGGAACATGCAAGGAAAAGCCACTTTTTTGAGATGACCCACTCTGGTTTTAATCTACACACACTCCAGTCGACTCTCTTCCTCTGATTCTTCAGCCTTTGACTCTTTGCTCAGGGATCCCCATCAAGTTCGCCAGACACTTGAAGAATGTGCACGTGACGGAGAAAGGCAAGGCCCGGCTGGAGTGCGAGATGAGCTGCAAGGACGTGCACGTGCGCTGGCAGAAGGATGGGCGCGACATCACGGGCAACCCTCGCTACATCTTCATGCGCGAGGGCAAGAGGGCAGAGGTGATCATAGAGGACTGTGAGCTGGAGGACGAGGGAGAGTACGCCATCGTCTGCACTCAGGACAATGATGAACACGAGTATGTTAGTTCTGCCAATCTGACTGTGGACGGTAAGTCTGTCTGTCTGTCTGTCTGTCTGTCTGTCTGTCTAATCATCTTCATAGGCAAATAAACCCTTTCCTTTTCCTTTGCGTGATGCCAGAGCGTTTTGCCACAGTGACGAGTGGTATGTTAGATGCTCAGTGTCCTACAGGCGCCCCTGCAGAGCTGTGTGTTGTCCTGAATGATGAGAAGGTGGACGGTGTGTGGCTTAAGGATGGAGTGGAGGTAAGAGAAGACAAGAAGGGGTAAGAGAGTTTATCTGTCTGCGATCGACCTTGTCCTGAGCAAATTGCCCACTCGCCAACACCTATTACTTTGTCTTCTGTGTTACATTTGACAGATTTCAGAGTTGAGTGGGGTGCAGGTGGTCAAACAGGGAGCGGTCCACAAGCTACACTTCACTGGGGTGACTGACGCCCACCAGGGCAAGTACACCTTCAGAGCCAAAGGGGCAGAGAGCGAGGCGGTACTCACCATTGAAGGTCAGTGTGTGTGTGTGTGTGTGTACATGCTTGGGTAATTGTATATGTGTTCAAAGTTGGGGGGCAGAGCCTTCTCCTGAGGGTTGCTTGTCTTTATCCTCCTCGTTTTCATCTTCCAACCCACATCATCCCCTCTTATCCCCATCCTATCCCCAGACCCACCGGAGATTGACTCCTCGGTGCTGGAGATGTTGGGCGCCAAGCCTGTGACGGTGAAGGCTGGCCAGACAGCCACCGTTAAGATCCCCTTCAAAGGCAGACCCCCTCCCAAGGTGACCTGGTACAAGGACGGCGTGGAGGTTATGGAGGACGAGAGGACCAAGGTGGAGAGGACAGCTGACTCCACCACACTGGTGCTCAGCAGGTATAGGGCGCAGAAGATGCTGTCATCCACAGTTCAGTGGACGTGGCACAGTGCATAAAGTATTTATAGTATCTTTTTATTATCATCATATATAATAACAGCTCATAAATGATGCTCACATAGCTCGACGGCTCATATTTCTCTATTTATCTGCCTGTTAAACCAGATGTGTACGAGAGGACAGCGGTACAGTTATGCTTCGTGTGAAAAGTGGCTGTGGCACTGCTGTTGCCCACCTACACCTGAACGTGGTTGGTGGGTGAACATCTACAACACATCTGGCAACAAATGTGGAAATAATTTCCCTCAACTCGAATGCGAAACACTTCACCCAATCATTTTTCTGCCGCTTTCTCTAGACCGTCCTAAGCCGCCTCAAGGCAAAGTGGAGTTCCTGGAGCGATCGGGGAAGTGCGTCAAGATGAAGTGGAAAGCTCCCCGGGACAACGGGGGCAAGCAGGTGACCAGCTTCGTGATCGAACGGCGCGTGGCGGGTAAGAAGTCGTGGCACAGGGTGGGCGAGGTGGACAGCTGCACCACCGTCTTCAGCAATGACAAGGTGGAGGAGGGCCAGGCGTACCAGTACCGCATCAGGGCTGTCAACTCGGAGGGAATGAGTGACCCTCTGGAGACGGAGGAGGTGCATGCCGGAGAGCCCATAGGTGAGAACGAGTGCAAATGTATCAGGAGGCTGTCAACGCCATCATTGTCGTCTTCATCGCGATCCTGCATCCTTACATCATTCCCATGTTCATGTTGCCATGTTCCCATGGCAATGTGGTCAGTTCATCTCCGCAGACATACAGGCATCGCGTGAGAAGCTTCTGAGAGTGGGAAGGGAATTTGTTTAGTAACTCAAAGGTGAAAAAACCATCATCGTTATTCTCTTCCGCTTCATTGTCATCATCATCATCATAATCATCACGATACATCCATTACTTCTACATTACCGCATCCATTCGTTACTTCTTAATTTCTAGCATTTGAATATGGGCCTCCTGGTTTAATCCACTCACCCAGAGCCTCCAGGCATGGCGTCCCAGCCCCAGGTCTCTAACGTCACCAAGGACAGCATGACAGTGAGCTGGACGCCCCCAGCCCAGGATGGAGGAGCCCCTGTTCTGGGCTACGTCCTGGAGAGGAGGAAGAAGGGCAGCAACATGTGGGTACAGGCCAACAAGGAGGTGCTCACAGGTCAGACTATGGGCAGTGAAATACGCTATCGTGTATTTTTGTCAAATGATTCTTCCCATTCTAGTTTTAGTACTGATACTGCACCACGTTAGTATAATGTAAAGTATATTTTAACATGTCTGCTTGTTTTTTTGCTCAAATCAAATCAAATCAAATCTTGTATTGTTGTACTTGTATTGTATTTGTATCTACTCTGTTTTTCCAGATACTAAGTATGTGGTGGACGGGCTGGTAGATGATATAGAGTATGAGTTCAGAGTGACCAGTGTGAACAGGGCTGGAACAGGAAGCCCCAGCAGTATTTCTAATGCTGTCCTGGCCAAAGACCCCATACGTGAGTCCCTCACTGCCTCTTCCATGTCCTCCCCGCTCTCCCTCCGATACATTTCATCATCAGTATTATCTAGAGTATATAATAGTATGTCAAGCATACTCATAGAACATTTTGTACCTCAATTAAAATCTGACACATGAACACAAAGGCATCTTTAAAGAGTTCTGAGCTCAGTCATATTGGTTTCCCCACTATCTGATGTTCCTCTCCCAGGAGCCCCTGGCCTGGTGAGGAACCTCTGTGTGTCTGACTCCTCAAACTCCTCTGTTTCCCTGAGCTGGAGACCCCCGGAGCAGGGAGACGAGCCCTCGGGCTACGTCCTAGAGGTCCGCCCTGAAGACGCTAAAGAGTGGATGAAGACAACCAAGATCCCCGTTGCAGGTACTGCCTTCACCGTGGGAGGACTTCAGGAGCGCATGAAGTACTTCTTCCGTATCCGGGCTGTCAACGAGGGAGGGGTGGGGGAGCCCATTGAGCTGTCAGAGAGTGTATTGGCCATGCCTCCACCTGGTGAGACGATTCTATTCTATTCTATTCTATTCTATTCTATTCTATTCTTTTCTTTTCTGAATCAGTATTTGAAAAATGTGTCTGTGACTTCTTCCTGTACAGTCGCTCCCAGATTTGACCTCCAGGGGAAGCTGAAGAACAAGACGGTGGTCCGTGCTGGAACAGCACTCTGCCTTCACCTCAGCTTCATTGTAAGACACCTGTCACTGTTACTTGACCTCAACTTCTATATATATATACACTTTATTATTCCCCGTACAGAAATGTTCTTTCTTATCAGAACAGCACCTCTGTTTTCAGTGTTTTGCTCAACGACACTTCAGATTCTTGCCGAAAAGGGTCTTGAACCCGTTTTGTCCGGTTACAAGATGATCTCTTAACCACTAGACCACCTCACCTCCCAAATAATTCCTATCAAACAAATCTTCACCCTCTCTCCTTCCCTTCTCCTCCCCAACAGGGTTCCCCAACCCCAGTGGTAACCTGGTTCAGGGATGGCTTCCTCACCAAGGGCAGGGAGGTCATCATCAAGAGCAAGAATCACTCTCAGTTCCTCATCTCCTCCTCCCTGCGATCTGACTCTGGTGTCTACCGTGCTCACCTTAACAACGACTATGGAGAGGCTCACTACGATGTCCATGTCAGGGTTACAGGTGAGCGGGGAAGGGTTTGCCTTTTCTGTGTCCAGTCGTGATTCTGTGTTCAATCATGAATAAAAAGGTGAAAATGAGAAGTTCCTGGAGGCTGCTTGACTACTAGACTACTGCTTGATGACTTTGTGGAACCTTACAGATCTCGTAGGGATATATTTGGACTTTGTGTGGGCCCAGGCTTACAACTATACCCAAAAAGCAAAAATAATGACTCAAAGAATACACCTTTCATCTTCTCTTCACCATCCTCCTTCTCCCAGACTTTCCACGGCCCCCGAAGAACCTTCGCCTGGTGGAGGAGGTCCCAGGCACGGTGACGCTGCAGTGGGATCACACCCCCGGACCTGGCAGATGACGAGGGAGCCCATTACATCATCCTCAAACGAGACACCAGTACCGCTTCCTGGTTCACCGCCGCTGAGCGCGTCTTCAGCAGCAGGTACACTGTTACTGGACTGCTTCCTGGGAGGAAGTACTACTTCCGGGTCATCGCACAGAATTCTGTTGGAGAAAGCGATCCCCTGGACTCAAAGGAGCCTCTGATCATCGCCAAGGAGAAAGGTATTTGATTTCAGTGTTATTCATTGGAAGGTATGTAAAAGGAATGCTTTCGCTCATTTTTCTGTTTTTGTGTGTTTGTGTATGTGTGTATGTGGATGCGTCCGTGTCCAAGAGTGCATCAGCAGCTTTCTGTTGAAGGAGTATACTCCACCATCACGCCAGGTGAAGCCTTCTTTCCTCCTACCGCTGAAGGACCACGCTGTTCGCAGAGGCCATGACTGCACCATGAGCTGTGCCTATCAGGGCATGCCAACGCCACGGGTATGGTCGGCATGGTTACCGATCAATGGGATGCAGTTTTTTTATTCAACAGTAATGATGACACCCCATAATTATTATAATCAAACCTCCAAAACCCCTCCACGACCTCAAAAGAAAATAATGCTTGCAACTCCCCTCTGCAGGCGTGCTGGTATAAGGGAGAATCCAACATCTCAGACTCCCCTCGGTTTTGGCAGAGCACAGCTAACGGAGTGTGTACCCTCATTATTCCCTCCTGCGGCGCCAAAGACGGTGGAGAATACACACTGGTGCTGGAGAACCCACTGGGAATGGCCAAGTGCTCCTGCAAACTGGTGATCTTTGGTTAGTGTTGAAGTGGGGAGGTGGAGGGGAGTAGAATGATGGGTTAATGCAGTTAATACAAACGGGTGAGGGTGTAGGTTGATAGATAGAAAAGGAAGGAAGGGCGGGGGAAAAAAGGATATAAGTAAGAAAGGATGGCGGGAAGGAGGGAAAGAAGGATGGAAGGAATGAAGGAAGGAAAGAGGTTGCTAACTAATGCTTTATCTCTCTGTGTGCCATCATGTCTTCCAGATAAGGATGACAAGGGCCTTCTGGAGAGCCTGGCTGACCGTGCAAACAAAGAGAAATTTATTATGTAAGATGACTGTGCATGAACTGCTGTCTACCATACTATACTGTCACTATAAAAATGACAGAAGATGCAGTTTAATTGGTGTTACTGGTGTTATGTGTATTGTTGCCATTTACAAGGGTTTTAGCTAGTGAGAGGTTAGAAATATATAAATCAGATTCTGACTTGAATTCCTGGTTTTGATTCCTTGATTGAATAAATCATGCTTTTCATCTCCTCCTTGAATGTAATAGTAATACACCAGATGAACACCAGAGGTCAGACTTGTTGGTGTCCTATGTATTGATATTCTGTTCCAGGAATGGATTAATGTGTGGCGTGTTGGGATCTCTTGTCATTATTCAGCTCATTCAGTCAGAGATAGTCCTCTCTCTCTCTCTCTCTCTCTCTCTCTCTCTCAGTCACGCACTCTTTAACTAAAACAAGTTGGGTTGTTCTTCTTTTCTGCAAAGTCTCTTATTTCTAGACTAGTTTCACAACACAGTACTTGCCATGCCACTTGCGGTGTTGCAGTGAATGGAGTGCGTCTGTAAGCGATATTAAAAAACAAAATCATTTCATGTAACACGACACCATACAGTACACCTCATCCACGCAGCCACCGTGGGATCAAAGTTCAAGAGTCAAAGGGTCTTTGAGTAAAGTGCATACACACCACCTGATCAGAATAGTAGTGCAGCTACCTGGTATTTCACTGTATGTGTGATAGTTTTCCTCGGGTTAAAGGTGCCAGACAGCCTCTGGATAGAAACTGCTTTGGGGTCAAACAGTTTGGGACACCGACCTCAAGACCATTCTCCCACCGATGCCCTTTCCCTGGCTCCATCGCCCGGTGATTTGAAATGAGCAGAGAGTGCGGTCTGCTAAGAAAGCTGCCAGACAGGCTGAGAGAGGCTATGACCCCTTTCCATCCTGACGTCACTATGCTGGCTCGCACAAACTCCTTTTCTGCAGGGCCACCGGTGGACCAGCTGCGTGACGCATCGGGTTGCCAGGTTCAAATCAATTAAGCACCAACAGGCAATAAACCTACGTCATTGGTACCAGTGAGGTGGAAGTAGTTTGGAGTGAAAGCCTGAATCGTGTTTTTTCAATGTGAAGGTGCAGGAAGATTGCCAGTTGGTATTTAAAAAATTAAAAATTAAAGGCTGTGGTGGCACTAAACGCTCTAGCATGTAAGATCAGTTACCCAGAAGTTTTATTGCATGGCATTTACAGAAATAAACCTAATAGAGAGACATTTAAATCCATTGGGATGCACAGAGTTTCTCAGTACATCTGCTCATCACTGAATGGAGGGATGTTGGAGGGAAAGCTGACATTGTACGGCAGGGAGATTTGTTTCAGCATCGTTTTGTGGGATTTCATCATTTTTAGGGGAACTGCTGTCTGTGGTCACCAATATAAGCGCAATCACAACGATGCCTCATTTCAGTAGAAGAGAGGAGTTCTTTGATAGCCGAACCCTGGCTGAGAATGAATGGGCTGCTTTGGGAGAGGACTGGCACGGCTCCTACAGGAGTAACCTAAGTGTTGTGTGTGCGTGTGCGTGCATGTTCGAGAAAAAGGGGGGAGACAGAAAGAGAGAAGGAGGTGAGAGGAAGACAGAAAGAGGAAGAGAGAAGCTGGTAGGACGCTGGATGAGTTCCCACAGGGCTGAAGGCGGTTGAAAGGAGATTTTCCACCACAGCTAGACAATGCAGTGTAATAGAGCAGTCAGTAGAACAGTGCTCTCTGAGGCCTGCCAGTCCTTTCTGCACTAATGGTACTCAAGTTGCTGAAGGCCAACAGTTTCTCTGGAGACACAATAACACTGATTTCTCCAGGGGAATAAAAGAAAATCATAAAAAGGTATTGCACTAGTTGTCTGGCAAGCATAACCTTGAGTTGGTAGGCATACGTACGTCTGTTTGTAAATGGGCTTCAACTATAGAAGCAACTGATGGGAATCCTATCAAGTAATTTAACTTTATGGTGAAAATGGTTTCACCAATATATGAATTTGGGTCAGTTTTTTTTTGTTTTAGGACACACACAAAGGACACCAGAGGTCACCGTGGTGAAGTTGCATTGTATTTGCATTTATTTCTCCAATAGATATTCACATTCATAGCAGTTTCACTACAGAGGAGGAACAATTTGATCTCTACAGTCATGAAAGAAATAAAAATCACTAAGTGAAAGTCAAGGACAACAAGGTAAATAATTCAACACAATAAAATCAAGGAGGAAAAACACTCTCATTTGTTTATCAAATGATGTATTGTAATGGACCTTAAATAAAGATCAAATGTTTTTTTGTGGAAATGAAAACACAGCTTTTCCCATAGTGAGCAGAAAAATAGACATTTTGGGAAGCTTTTCTGATAAAAAGGATAACACTTTAAAGGAAGTCTTATACATAAGGGCTATGTAACACTTCAAAAGCAGTTAATGCCGTCAAAAGAAACGAAATACTTATTCTCTCGTGCAGTGAGGCCTCACCTCCTTGTGCTTAAACCATCAACAACAAAACACTGTCTTCAAACAAAGTCACTTCCACTGATGCTTTCTGTCTTCAAAAGAAAATGAGAACAAAGTAAGGAAAGAAGAGAATATACTTAAAAAGATATACAGTACACAACAATCCTTTGTTTTAAATAGGATAGTGGCTGGGATTAGAGACAGATTGTGTTGACTGGCCTTAGTTGGGCTACAGAAACGAGCAGCTCACATTAGCTTATGGATCAGCTCATACAGAGGTCCGAGGACTGTACAGAATATTTGGAAAATATTTTCTTCAAAATGATGGTTCAATTTGTAATGAAAATACCTGGATGCAAGACTGGACCAGTGTGCTGTAGGTGACATGGATTCATTCAAACCTACTGGTCACGCGTACATAAAAACACACAAACTTTACAGCTTCATGTATGAATGTCAACCACTGGAAGGTAGCGGGCACAGCACATCGACAGCAAAGCTCAAATTCAAGATCACAATAAACCACAGTAAAAAAAGAAAAGAAAACTCAAGAAAATCAAGAAAAAGTGTCAACTTATTAAGAGGGGCAAGTGAAACCACAGTCCGCTCTACAACAACAGCTACTGGTTCCAGCTCATCACTCACCGTGTAAATACTAGCCTCCCACAGCCCTCTCAGGTCCCTTTTGTCTGCACACACAAAGCCCAAAGAACAACAGGGCTGTTGACGGGCTGAGGTAAAGTGATGCGCCTGCTAGCCTGCCATCTGTGGGGGACAGGACAGCAGCTAGCGGGCCAGATGGAAAGGGACTCTTCCCCTGTGTGTCGTATTTCACCTCCTCACTTACTTCCAGCTACAGTATCTCCCAACAATAACCTCCTTCCTACATGGAAGGTCTAAAGCACACCTGCTCCTACGACAGGCATCTGTGTCTTCTGCAAAACAAAAGGTTGCTTGTTACAAGAGAGGGCTCTTGTGGTAACAAGTCTAGATTGTAGAGGTCCCACTCAAAGAAATCAGTTCAAACTACTTAATATGAAAGAGAAAGCCTCCAGATTGGCATAATAACTTGTGGCTGGTTGACCTAATCTGGGATTTGAGTTTGTTTATTTTATTTTACATCTACATCGTACATCTATCACTCTCATAAAACCAACCTATGTTTCTCTTAGAAATACTTAATATGAAGCCCGTTTTGGCATGTCGCCATTAGGACATAATAACAAAGGACTGAAGTTGTTTTTGTAGGGGGTGAAGAAAGTAGTGCTTACCTAACCTGCCCACACAGCCACAGCAAGGATGAGTAAGACCACTTGACTCATTCCCTCATACTTTAGGCTACATACTAGAGTCGCATCTCACTCGTGTTTAGTGTCGTGTCCTTCCTCTAAACGCAGATTTAAGACAGTATAGAAGAGAAATGCATATCTCCGAGCAGGCCTTACTGGACAGAGGATGTCCCAACGTCAGCGGCCAGGCTAACGCAAGCCGCTAACAGAAAATGCTCCGCCAGTGAAGTGGTTGAGATGAGGAGAGGAAGCATGTTAAGACTATATTGGGATGAGGACTACACTTCCCTCATAGTGCTGCAGTGCTGTGAGGACAAATGAAAGTATGGAGCACAAGACAAACGGCCCAACAGACAGACTGACAGGTCATTTCTGACTGACTGACTAAGCTGAAATATTGTGCTGACCAGCATGCTGCCAAAAGGAGAATGGGGAACTGTCTGGCAAAGCACTATTCAGAAAAAGCCACTTGGGCTAACTGTCCACATGTTCCCCAGTCCGCGTAAGACTGTGGTGTTGATGTCAGCCGCTTTCAAAACCTTGATTGTGTCAACACCATGGTCTGCCTGCAGATCTGGCATGGTGGCTGATGTGATGCATAAACACATTTTGGTGTGTGTGTGTGTGTGTGTGTGTGTGCGTATGGGTGTGTGTTCGTGTGTGTGTGCGTGGGCGCTACTGACAGTTCCAGTGTCCAGCGGAACGAACACATAACAACGGCTCTGTTTCTTTTTCCATGCCAGTTTGTTTTCACCTCATTGAGCGATCCAGGAGAACCTAGATGTCGCTGTGCTCAGCAGCTACGCCTCAGACCACGACACATTCAGTACAGTACATCATATGTGGGTGCGTTTCGACTGGTTAAACATCTGCCAAAACATCAGAATGTGTCCCGTTGCTAAACCTTCGTTAGCACTTAAGTAATATCAATACTTTCCAAAGTTAGTATACATTTGTAATACGTTGTTCTTTTTCCAGTACACTAATTGTTAGTGTCATTAATCAAGTAATGCCGATAACAATATACTTGTAATACGTATAGTCGGTGAGCATGTCCAGCAGTGGAAATCCTCACCATTAACGTAAAAGGAAACACGAAGCAGACATATTTAGGGGACATGATAAAAAAAACAAAGATTGTTTTGTCAAGTAAAGAGGTCTCACCGTTCTGAGAAAGGGATGGGCGTGAAGAATGGATTCTGAGAATACAGATATATAGTCGTGTGCATGTGATGAACATTGTCTCCACACAAACTATAATGGTTCACAGCATTTCTGGCCTTGAGTTGGTTTCGACACACTCGCTCAAACGTAAAAACATAGACAGAGGCGGCACACACACACACTCTCACACACACTCACACACATGCATATAGACAAGTAATGGGTTATACTTCTTAAATAGTCAGTAAAAGACACTTAATTCTTAATTCTAAACACAAAAATGACAAACTTTTGCCGACAGCAGAACAAATAAAGGGGGAGAAGATAAGAGGAAATATCTACCGAACTCTCGGGGGTGTTAGCTGAAATGTGTTTTACTGGATGAAACCTGATATGACCCCGATGAGAAGCAATATTAGGAATGATGGGATAGCTGTTCCCTTGCTTTCGACGAGCCACTTCCCTTCTCCCCCTTCTCCCCCTTCTCCCATTGGGGCAGGGGGGTGCCCTAGGTCAGTTTATGTGACTTTATGTGCGTGTGCTAAACCCTATTGCTCAACAAAAAAAGATTGCAGCCAATAACGTAGCCCTTTCTGTGCAGATAACACGACGTGGTCCCCGGGCCAACGACAGCGTGGGTTTGCCTGAACTATTCCAGCAATAAGAACCCCACCGGCGTTTCCTAATAACCAAACCAGCAGGAGCCGTAGGTGTGAGGTGTGCGCACGGACGCTTTTGCACCCACGCGCCTCAGAGGCCGTTGGCAGGCAGAACACTGCAAAGCGCCCCGAAAGCCGCCAGGAGTAGCATGTGTTGGGTACAGTGTGCTACTTCCTCTCTGACCACCTACCAGGTAATGTCTAGAATGTCTGCAGTGTGCTGCTGTGATTATAATGTGTATATACTGTGCTCTCTGTGTGGCGGCGGGAGGGTGTCAATAATAATAACTCAGCAGGAAGAGTCCAGCTCCCACGTTAAATAGGCTCCATGTCTACACAGCTACAATACACCGCGACCGCTGCATTCCCACTTTATTGCCTTTTTTTCTTGTTTCAGTCTGTCATTCGCCCTCCGTACGTCTAGTTTTTAAAGGACATCTTAATAGAAAAGGTTAAATCCCGTCCCAACCCCTCCCCGTGAGACTGGACGCGAATGTGTTGGGTGTGTTAAATAGTGGTGTGAACAAAGGCAGTGTGGTTGTTGTCAGTGAAATGGAAGGGACTCCATTAAATCAAAATAAAACCAGCTGTGGATATGCTCCTGACGTGGAGAATAGCACCCTTAATTCAGGGGAACACACAGCAGCAGGGAGTGACTAGCTGGACGTGGGAAAACCACCTCGCTGAAAACAACTCCCTTTTTCACAAAGTGACGTAGAATGAAACAAATGACGAAATAATGACTTATGAGAGGAAAGTTGGACAACATGAAAGGGGCCAGAAAGCAGTTAATCAAACACACACACACACACACACACACATGCGCGCACCCATGTTCACACATACTCCCCGATGGTCCCCAGGGACGTGCTCCCCTTAAATTAAAACACAAAAGTAATCTATACTGTATAGCAGGTTAATAGCAGTAGATTTGTCTCCATGGTAACTAGGATGTGAGACTACCATACTAGAATCAGGACAGGCAGGGAGGACTGCTGTCGGGGGAGGTTGTAGATAATACTACCATATCTCTCTGGTAACAAGTGTGTGAGACTACCATACAAGTAGCGGGGCTGTAGGGTAGTAGGGTGATAGCCACAGGGGGCTATAGTGGACCGCTCGCCATGGTAACAATGATGTTGGGGTGCCAAACTCGGACGAGGGCTGAGGGTTGGGGATCTGGCAGTGAGATGTGTCCATGATCACACAGGGCCGGAGTGGGAGTGGCTACCACCTGCCCAGCCTCACGGGCTACCGGGGCATGGCAGGAACCTCATCTTCTCTTCCTGGCCACCTCCGCGTCCTGGCACTCGACGGCCGACAGAGCAATCAGCATCTGGGCGGCGTAGTAAGTGGCCATGATGATGGCGCGTGAGTGGGGCACGGGGAAGCAGAACTTGTTGACTGCAATGGTGAGGTCAGACACCATGAAGAGCATAGCGCCCAGGCAGGCTGACAGTTTGGTCCAGGTCCACAGGTCGTTGGCCAGCTGCACGCCGGCGATGGCCCTCCAGCCCATGAAGCCGATCAGCGCGATGTAGACGGCCACCAGGTAGGTGAAGGGGCCAGACAGGTAGGGGTAGAGCAGAAGGTAGCTCAGGGCAGACACAGATCCAATCACCAGGCCAGCACGAAGGTTGAGGGGCTTCATGCCGAAGGCGGAGGTGTAGAGGATGTGGGTGATGGCGAACATCAGGAGGCCTGTGGATGGATTGGCGTATGGATTGGATTATAAAGCCTAAATGCATTCACAACCAAGTAGACTCCCTATCTATCATATAAACTGATCTGACACCTGTAATAGACAGCACATTTAATATACAAGTCACTAAGATCAGTACAAGCCAAATCTAACAAATGAAGAGAGGTCAGTATTGTAGATGAGACCTTTCTAACTCCTCACCGTGGCTGAAGTAGCCCTGCTCCTGCCAGATGAGAAAGGCATCCCCCAGGGACGAGAAGATGAGACCGGCCAAGATCTTGCGGGCACTGGAATGGGCACCTAGGAAGCTGAAGCCATGAGCCAGCAAATAGACCCACAGGCAGAAGATGGGCAGACATTTAATGAGGGCGCTAAACCAGGATGGGCTGGAGGTAGGCAGCCACAGGACAAAGTACACACAGGTTGCCTTGAAGAAGGGCACCAGCTTAGGGCCCTCACTCTTCACCTGAAAAGCAGAGGAGATAATTGCTGGTTAAACTTTCATCAACTGATTTGTCAGCGAGTCAAATTTCATACTACTGTCTTTACTGGATTTATTATAACATTCTCAGGGCTTGGTGTAATCTCTGAGAAAGCACAAAAAAAAAAGCACAACAGTCAGCATCTGATGTACAATATCTCTTTAATCAAGAAAGGGAACTTGGTGGACCTCTTCTAATTTGGCAGTGAGGTTTGGGGTGTTCGTATGAAAGCCTGTGCTGTGTGGTCAATAGTGTGCATGACTCGATTATATCAGACACGGCACGAGTTCTGTTGAAGCGAAACCCTCAGGAGATATGTGTAAGAAGAAGTAAGGGAAAGGCAAAAAGTCCCTAGACTGTTTCTTTGCCTCCTCGTAACATCTTCTTCTTCTACTTCTTTTTCTGTCTCTCTCCCGCTCATGTTTTCCTTTCTCTTCTCCCTCCCCAGACCCCTTGATCTTCACCTTCTCTCGCTGTATCTCATATTCCTTGGGAACTGTCTCATATAATCGAGTCTCCCTTTCTCCCTTCCTCCCCACGGTGCAACCAGTCACACTCTCTCTGTCCAAATAGATGAGGCCCATCGGGGAAAAAGAAAAGATGAAATCGGAGACAGAGAGAGGTTTAATAATGCTGTTAGAATGATCACCCCCCCCGTGGCTCTGAGAATCACAAGGGTGGAGGTAGAGGGCACTGAGGGTCAGTGAGGGAGAGAGGTGTCTGACAGCACTGAGCTGCCCTGGTGGAGTGGGAATCAAAGGGATGGGTGAGGAGAGAGGGAACGAGGGTGTGAGGAAACAAGTTAGGGTTCACTGGAGCTCAGGCCACTGGTGGGAAAAGGTGGGGAGGGAAGTAGGGGTCATAAGGCAGGAGGGAAGAGGCTGAAAACATAGAGCGAGCTGTGGGAACACAACACGGCACGAGTGAAAGTAACTCATAGTTCAGATTGCATTGTCCACTAGAGGATAAGTGAGTAGGGGGGAGCTGGGAGGGACAGCAGGGAAGCAGCGCTTTAGGAGGGGGAAGAGTGAGTTAGGGGTTATCACCATTCAGCTGACAGTTGAATCTACTGGTGGAGAAGTGAGGAGGGCAGAGAGGGAAAGTGGGAGGAAAAGGGGGGTGGGGTCGACGAGGGGTCACTCTAGTTCGTATAGTTTATGCCCGTGTTGGAGGAGGGGGAGGCCCCCGATTGCACAACTGCTCAATAAAACTGCAGGCCAAATTACAGTTGAGGATTCAAGGTTTCACTGACCTCTAGCCTGCCCAGTGACCTCACCAAAACAGCAGATTTTATACACACACACACACACACACACACACACACACACACACACACACACACACACACAGGCAGAAAGTGTGTTAATCTCCTAGCAGATAGGACATCACCTGCTGATCCCGTGGGCAGATGGGCTCTACTGTTTGATAACCCTCTCCATGCCCTCGTTCCTCCATACCCCGTTTGGGTATTACTCCCTCTTTGACCGTTACACAGCTCACAGCTGTTTCGATCTTTTTTCTTCTGAAGCTTGAGCTGCTTAACCAAAGGGACTTAAAAGGAGAATTTCACCAGAGAGCCAGAGGTTTGCTGCCAGAAATCTCACTTTAACGCCCGACGACTGCTTTGGTACAGCCACTCAGTTTGACAAGATCGAGATAAATACTCCTCAAGCTGGTTTAGCTAGGTTAAAGAGGAAAGACGCTTCTGCTTCAGATGACTTCTCTGTTCGTTAAAGGATCGTATCGGCCTCTTTCAGACTCAAGTGGCACAACAGGCATTTTGCCAATGAAGCAAAATTACAGCTAGGTCTATAATGTGCACTAATGCACTCCTCTTCTCTCCATTATGTGCTTTGCCAGCCTTTTTATGAGACAAATGGAGACATAAATAAATTAAAAGAATCTCATGTGTGTGTGCATGGTGAGTCTATCCATTCCGTTCCATTAAAGCCAAGTGGGTGCCAAGCGGAGGAGACAGAGATACAGGTTGCTGGATCTGGCAGTACTCCCAGACTGGCCGATATCATAACTCTGTTAATCAGGCCACACAGGAAAAATACACACGGTATTTATACAGAGCGGTCCAGGCATCGCCATCTCACACAGGCTGGGGCTTATGGCGCTTTAATTCCAAAATGCACTGAGGAATTTGCTTTGTCTAAAATAAGAGATCAGTCAGAGATCACACAAACTGGGGAATATGGATTCCAGGGAGGAGGTTAACGGCTCCCATAACCTGTAGTCCTATTCACGCTGCGTTCGAGCAATAATTTATAGTCTTATTGTTTGGACAGTGTTTCCGCTTCCGTTGTTTCCCATGTTCCCTTTCTGTTGTTTCTCATGTTCCCTTTCTGTTGTTTCTCATGTAAACATATCTACACAATGAATGACCAAGACTCAAACCTACAGCCCTGACTGTATGGTAAGCACTTCTTAGTGGGAGTTGATGTCATTACATTAAACCTGAGTGGATAACAATGTAACAGCAATGTTAAAACCACCCATACAATAGTGCTATCAGCTTAGTTAAATCCTACAATAAAAATGATTTATCTTGGCTGTCTTGGACTTGAATGTACATACTGATAATGCCTGCTGTGTCGTATCGCCCACCATTACTCCAGTATTATCTCAGAGCAAATTGTTCACCTCTCATAAACGGCTCTCTGTCCCATTAAGCTCAAAACTGATACTGTCAAACTGGTCCATCGAGCAAGACTAATTGCTCTGAATTGCCCTAGAGTTCATATACTGGCTTACAGTGCATGTGATCTGATTTCGTTTCTCTCGGGCTCAGCCTAGTTCTGTCGCGCCATGTGGCTGAACGAGAACGTCGGGATGCTGCGGCACGGTAGCGCCTCGGCTGTACCCTACTCCTCTCACATCGACGGAGGTGTCAGCGTGTCTGAGGGACACTGAAGGAGACATTAGCGGTGGCTGTGAGCCCCCGTGTGACAGTCACATGAAGAAAGGAACAGACTCCCTAATTTGGGAGGCAAATTAAATTAATCATTTGGTTATCATCACCCCGTTTTGATGAGCATTACAAATGAGGGATTTGCGAACGCACCCTGGAGAACTTCACTTCTGTCCCCTTCACAGCCGCTTCTGTCCCCTGCTGGTTAATGATTGACTGGATTTGCATTAGCAGGCATTTGTTTTTCTCCTGGTGGAATGAAAAACAGGATGGACTGACTCCTTTATCTGAATTAGTCCCTAAAATCAAAGAATCCAGGGTACCATATAAATGAAGGACAGAGGTGCACTGTTTCTTTCATTGTATTAAGCTACAACCCAATACACCCCTATGATCCAGCACATGGAGAAGAACCATTTCACCATTTCACTATTTCACTGTGTTAGCTGGCACTCATTGTTTTGGAAAACAACCCCACATAACAGGTGATGAAAATCTTTTAGTGCTTACTGCTTTGTACAACTTTGTTGCCCATCTATTAAGATCAGCAACTGATCTGAGACAGGACCCAGCTTAGAGCGGCGGTCCAGAACAGCTGTGGGCCACTAATGGTTTCACACCAACCGTGAGCAAATGAAAGCACTGCAGTAAAGATCATGCTTGATCCAATAACGTCCCGCCATGATGACATCTCCGCTTATATTCTGGGTCATAGAGTGGGACAAGTGTCACAGACCTGGTGCACACAGAAGACCTGCAACCTCTCACCTGCTCAACTTGGCAAAGGGACACAACAGGAACATAAATATGGCTCTGGCAGGCATAAACGGTCTTATGACAATGTAATTTCAATATAGTATCACATGACACCATTACTCTCCATTACTCCTGCCGTTTCTCCAAGGATACGTTAAGGTGAGCCACAGACAAGCCAGACAAGTACAGTGCAATGAATGCAGGGGTCCTCTGTGTGGAACGTCATCTCAATTGGACTAGATTACAAAGTTTTAAAAGGAGGTGAGGGATACTGCGTGCATCAAACATATTTTTGACAGTCGCCAAAAAGGTCAAAGGTCTCTCTCTAAAAGCCAGCGGGAAAATTAAATTCCCACTGTATCTCTGGGTTACCGCAGGCCCCTAACAACTGGATCACGGTCAACGTATTGTGGTCTGAGAGTGTAGTCCTGCGATCTAGGTGGCTGAATCCACATCATCTGTACAGACGTCGAGAACATTCACTTGCAAAAGAAACAGAGTGACTGTTATCAGATGATTCTAACAATGGTCTAGTCTAAAGCCGAGCCTCAAGGTCTTTTAGGGGGAAAGGGTATAGATTAATGCTTGTTGTGATGCCTTATGATGATCGCAGAGCGGCTGCCATAGTGTGAATGTGAACGTGTGTCCCCATTGTCCGACAGATTTTTGGTCTCTGATAGTACACTTGGCTAAGTCTCTTATGAAACGACAAAGACCCGCCAAGGCAACCTGCCTGGAAAACATCCCTCGACTCAAGCTCCTCTCAAGTCAATCACATAGGCTACACTATACAGGCCAAGTTACACCACACCATCCATCACGGCTCTTGGAAATAGGGTACAATTTCATAGCACCCCTATCAAAGTAAGAGGATGCTGGGGCAGGTTAAATTATTCACTTGTCACATTCACCAAAATTGGTCTTTCAGCGGGTCTTGGGTGAAGGAGCTGATCTGTAGAAGTCAGAGCTGGAAGGCCAGTAGCTGCCTACATAAAGCACCACTACAGCAAAAAGAGGTGAAAAGAAAGCAAGCCACAGTAGGACACTACACGGCGCATGCGTTACTGGAGAGCGCAGGAAAGAGAAAAAAAACAAAACACAAAAAAGGTCGTCACATGACAGGTTTTCTTTTGGTCAGGGGCTGCTCGGGGAAATGTGTGGAAACGTCCGACTATATAAGGAGTATCGAGTAAGAGGAACACAGTCAGTCATTGTTGTAACATGCCGACACGTCAAGTCAATGGCTGTGATGACAATAAAAGTTCTTGCTTTGTGTCCCCCCCCCCCCCACCCCCCGCCAACTACATTTGTAACGTTATAGTGCCATATAGCGAGACAACACGACGTTGAGAAAAGCGTGGGTGGCCGGGGACATCTGCCTGCAGCTTTTCACACGTTGTTGTCCATTGAGAAATATAACAGGAATTGAATTGTTCCCTAAAGGACATGCACTGTCCGAGAATAGACTGAGGACACAACACGCTAAGCTAAAAATAATAAACACACACACAGAGAGCACCAGACGCTGAGCTAATAACTTGTGGATGTAGATAATGGACAGTCACTGATACAAACACTACAGATGGATTATATGTCTGACTACAATCGGAAGTGCACCATTTCATTACAGTGTCATTGACATTATCTTTGGTAAACGTCAAAGCTGGCACGGTAAAGACACTCACCACTGTTACCGGAGAAACCATCCTTTCAATCGGTCCAACCACGTTGTGACTGAAAAGGTTTTGTACCTCAATTCGGTAAAAGCGTTCCTGTTTGCACTGTATGTCCTGTGTGATGCAGATTGTTTTTGTCTGTTCTCCGGTGGGCGGTCCGACGTCAAATGGGAGGTGACGGGACAGCCGTAATGTGGGCGGGTCTTATGTATCTGACCAATAAACGCAGAGGACAGTTCGTTCACGGGGCGGGACTCGACGCCAGAGACGCCCGGATAGGAGGAGTCGGTCTGCTGTTAACATACTGGAGCAGATGGCCTTTATTTACATTTTAAGGAATGGTTCTTGATGGCATCCTTTGTATTGAGATAATTTTCAGTTGTGCACGAATAATTCTGCATTGATTTCATTGATCAGGGATTATCAAAAAAATATATATATATGGCAAATATATACAGTATATAGTGTACTGTATAGTTTTGCTGTTAAGTTTGTTTAGCATCCTTCTAAAATGTACTATAAGATTAATATAGCTCTTTTTTTTTAAGGGACCATTGAAAAGATTTTCTTTAATGGAGCCCCATCTGAGATAATTTTGTTGTTATATGATCTGGTGGAGAGCTGAGATTCTTCCACTGTCCTAAACTCAAATTAATGAACTAATAGTGAAATGAATGATTCCCTATTGTGCTGGGGACCCTCTGAAACCCCTTCCTGCATTGAACTGAAGGAAACCTACCTTTGCCACAGCTGCAACAATTTTTTACTTCCCTCGGGATACTATAAATATAGAACAGATATCACATATGGGTGAAACCACTGAAATGATTACATGCTGAATTGATATTAAAATAATGAGAAAACTTTAAGTAACGAAACATCTGTGTCCACAAGTCCACAATAAGAAAAACACCAAACAAGAGTGGTGTTCATGGGAGGATACCAAGGAGGAAACCACTGCTCTCCACAAAAACATTGCTGCCAGTCTCAATTTTGCCAAAGACCACCTGGATGTTCCACAAAGCTACTGGAACAATGTTCTGTGGACATATGGGGCAAAAAATGATTTTTTTTTTGGCAAAAGAAACACAAGACTTTGTTTTGAGGAGAAAAAACACTGCATACCAACAGCAAAACCTCACTGTGAAGCATGGTGGAGTGAGCATCTTGGTTTGGGCCTGGACGGCTTCAATCGGCTTCAATGAATTCCAAATTGTATCAGGAAATTCCCCAGGAGAATATCAGGGTAACGGTCCATGATCTGAAGCTTAACAGAGGAACAGAAACTTAACATTTTGGAATGTCCAAATCAGAGTCCTGACCTTAACCCTATTGAAATGTTGTGGCATGACCTGAAGCAAGCCAATCCCAAAATATCAATGAACTGAAACAGTTCTGTAAGGAGGAATGGTGCAAAATACCTCCTAACCGTTGTGCAGGTCTGATCAGTGAGGAAACATTTGGTTGGGGTTATTGCTGCTAAAGGAAGTTCCACCAGTTACTAAATCTCTTGGTTCACATACTTTTTCCAGTCCAAGCTGTTAACGTTTGACCAATATGTCAAACCACAAATGTGACTTCAAAATGATCAGACCATATTAGGAGACATTTACACGGTGATGCAAGTAACTTAGAAGGGTTCACAAACCTTTTCTCTCAGCTGTAGTTATAAACTCAACTGTAGCGACATCTTGTGCTATACAAATGACATAACCCATTTCTGACGGATATTACGTAGGGAAACCGGGGCCGTGGGAGTTGATCACAACGCCACGAAACTGAGGGTGCAGGCAAAACCCGGAATGAATGTCATGTACATTGGGATCAGATGAGACCGCTGTGCCAAAAGAAGCAGACAGACAATATTCCCCCTTAAGAAAAATCACTATAATGTTACTATAATATTCCTATGCCTGTGGTACTCTATGGTGACTTTATAGTTACCTGATTATACTTCATGATATATTTTTTTTATCTCATATCATTATAAAATATTATTCTTATGATATTCCTAGCAGACCTTATTGTACTTTGCATTTTATTTGAATTGTATCACTAATAATAATAATAATAAATATAAATAAAATGAATGGATTTAAATTGACTTAGAATGAGTTTTCAGACAGGGTTTGCTATTTATTTTCATTTTTTCAAAAATAGTCAGATTTAAATAAGCTTTTATGTTTCAATGCCCTTGCCTATATAGAGTGTGTCGTTAGTATGTGTTTTTTGTACATGCTGACTGAAAATGATCTTTGGATACAAATATTTAAGCTTTAATTTAGTTTTACTTTGTAATTAAGTTGTAGGCGACGTGGAAATTAAGGACGTATAGGTACATTAATTTTGTGTGACAGATGACTTAAAATAAAGGGTAATTTTCAAAAAGTTTCTTTCTGATATTGCAGTAAGGGTGAGAGGCTCCGTACTTGGTAAATGGGAAAAACGGTATTTTCATACATTCCAAATGAAGTCTCCATGAAAATTGTGCAGTCTAATCAAATCAGATAATTCAGAAAATATATGATTTTTATTGCTTTTAAATTTTAAATGGGGCTCTCTTTTGTCCGTGGCTCCACTCCGCTGGACCACTCCGACCACCCCGACCACCCTTTTCTTTCCTAGCAAGATAGTTCACCTCCTATGCCAGTATACATAAACCGTCGCTATAGCGGAACAGCCTTTCGCACATGCGTACAAATGTATAAAACTGGCCCTGTATAAAGCTGGCCCAGTAACGCCCAGTCAGCCAGCATGGTAGCTACCTATTACACATGGCAGCTACTCTGTGCAAGAATCTTTATACATATTGATAACTGACATTGATTCATTACTGAGAACTTGCTAAATAAAATTGTTTTACTATTTTTTTTAACTAAAGACAAAGGCCTGTCTAGGTCTCGCAACGTTATTAGTATATTTTCAATCAATCCCGTGCAGAAAAAAAGACATTGGACCGAATGTGAGACGCTCTCATTGACTCTCTACCAATAAGAGGCGGTCTCGTCTGCCTAAGGGCAAAGACGGAAGTACGCAAGAGTTAATCCTCTCTTTCTACTTGGACACTCTTTAGTCCCCTTTAATTTTTCAGTCTTTCTCGCTGTCAGTCGCTTTTTTTTTTCCGGCGTTTGTTTTGCCATTTGCCTTTCAGTAGGCCTAAACAAAATACTTATTTTTGAGTGATCTGGTCGTATTTTGATGTTGTATATTAGTACGGCAGTGCCAGTTTGTTTGTCTCTCGGGCCGAGTCGTTACAGCTGGCTGATTAACGTTAGCTAGCTAACGTTAGCTAACTTGGCTAGCGTTAACGTTAACTGACGGTAGCTAACGAGTTCCTACTTTGCTTGTAGAAAGCAAGAAGCTATATATTTTTTCTTGCTGATAACAGCCCACGAACATAGCCAACTAGAAGAAAAAATCCTCTCACAGGCTATGTTTGACGGAGTGGTTTCTTTGTATCTAACGTTTCCTAGATAAATCCTGAGTTACATTGTTGGTCAGCTAACGTTAACTGCAGCACTCTTGGCTGAGTTTTAGTGGATCCAAACAGCCAACTGACTGCCACAATGATGGACTTCGAAAACATCTTGTCCATCGCCTCCCAAAACCAGGGCCTCAGCAATGTACAGGTAAGTTAGAGACTATCCAATGAATGATCTCACTCAGTCAACACGCTATCTAGTTTGATGGTAAGATGGATATTCGTGGAGATCGCTGTGAGCACACGAATGCCAGCTCATCTGTTGGAGAAGATCTGCTAGCTAGCTAGCTGCTAAGTCCCCATATGCCCCTTCACGGTCCCTATAGGTAGGCTTTGAAAATGTTTCAAAATAACATGTTCGCTTCTCTGCATTTAAAAAATCAGTGGTACCTTGGACTTTTAAATTAACGTTGTTGGTTGTTGTTGTTGTTTTTTTTGTTTTTGTTTTTACCCCTGGGACATTATTTAATCACCTGTTAGCATCAAGGCCTTTATGAACCGTGGCTAGTCCTAGGGAACTGGGTAAGTGCTCCTCATTTAATAAACAGTATCTCACTTACTTATCATGCAGCAGAAGAGGTACAGCTTACAAACTGGACCAGCCAAAAAGGACCCAAGGGTGAAAGGTGTGAATTCATCTGCTGTGCAGGCATTTCTAAAGAAGCAAGACGTCCAACACAGAAAGAAAGGTAACAATGATTCAATTCATGCCAATCATTCAATAATTATACTTAAAGTAAACATACAAAACACAAAAGGAATCCTTAAGTAATTATTTTAATATACCTAACTGGGTGTTGTCTTCAGAATTACAAATGAAGAAACAAAAGGATGAACTTACAGCCAAGAGGGTTGAGTTGAAGTCAGACCGCAAGGCACGTGCAATGGCTTCCAGAACCAAGGACAATTTCAGAGGCTACAATGGTATCCCAGTGGTAGAAGAACCCAAGAAGAGGCGATCGAAAGGAGAGATGGAGCAAAGATGTGGTAATGACTCGTATGACCCCGACGACGACGACAATTATGAATATGAACAGACAGATTCAGAGCCCGAGCCCGAGCCCGAGCCAGAGACACTGAGACCATGCAAAACCACAAGTATTAGTGGGAGTAGTAGCAAGCCCTCTCACAACAAACCTGGTGGGCCACCCAAGCCTGCTCCACCACCCATGAACTTTGCAGACTTACTCAAGTTGGCAGAGAAGAAGCAATTTGAGCCAGTGGAGCTAAAACCCAAGCAAGTGAAGAACGAAGGAAGACTTCGCACAGCTGACGAGATAAAGGAGTTGGAGCTGGAGCGCAAGGCCAAGAGACCAGACAAAGGGAGGGACTCAAAGCCAGAGAGAGAGAGAGACAACAAATTTCAACCTAGCTCATTAACAAAAAGCACTTTAGAGAAGGAGCAGAGGAATGGGAAACCACAAAAGAACTCCTCAGAAAAACCTACTCTGCCCAGTGGATCAAGAAAGAAGCCAATGTCAAGTGATAAAGCCCATAGTTCTTCCAAGCCCCCTGTTAGTGACAGAGAAAGAGCTAGACCCAATACCTCTTATAGTGATAGAGACAGACCCAAGACAAGCTTGTCTGGTTCTTCAGGTACCATAAGCAGTAAAGTTCCTTCCAAGGGACCATCTTCTCAGGTTCCAGCCAAACATGTGACTTCCAAGCCCTCATCTGGCCACAAATCAAGCACAAGTGACCTTAGCTCCAAGAAGGGGAACTCCTCATTACCGCAAGGAAGACCTGGGACAAGGCCTCCTAGCACATCTGCAACAGGCCAAAAATCTCAGCAGGGGAGCTCTGGACAGCCCAGGCCCACTCAAGGTAGCTCATTGAAGGGAGGACCTACAGGTGGAGCCTACAAGTCTCAAAAGGGAGAACCACTAAGACCTGGAAGTAACTCCATAGTGAAATCAAGTAGTAATGGACCGATGAGACCTTCATCAGGTGGCCTACCCAAACCAGGAAGCCAACCTCAGGCGAGGCCTGGGGGTACACTCCAGGCAAGAGCTGGTGGTGTCCCACAGGCGAGGCCTGGGGGTACACTCCAGGCAAGAGCTGGTGGTGTCCCACAGGCGAGGCCTGGAGGTACACTCCAGGCAAAAGCTGGTGGTGTCCCACAGGCCAGGCCTGTTGGGAGTATGCTCCAGGGTCACTCTGGGGGTAGAGGAGTACGGCCCCCAGGGAGTGGACAGGGTCATCCTGGTAATGGGGGGCTAGTACCTGGACGGCCAGCCGGCAGTGTTGGGTCAGGACCTGGGAGACCCAAGTGCACTGTGGTGTCGGAAACCATCTCATCCAAGAACTTTGGTGGACCTAGACCAGGAATCCCTCCCCGGCCAGGCATGCCACAGAGACCTGCGATGGCTGCTAGACCAGGGATGCCACCCAGACCCATGATGAGACCACCAGGTAAGAGAGAGAGGATAATCGTATTACTAAAAACCTGGATGAGTAATTAGGATTGACGCTCTCAGCCAGAGCAACTTAAAATGAGCAAGCAGGTAGGAACGTAGTGTTTGTGGTTGCAAGGTTTGAAACAAAGACTCAATCATGGACTGCATTTTAGGTGTGAGATGTCATGGTAATCAGTGAATTGAGAGCTGTGCTTGAAGATGTTGAGCAACTGTCTATACTTTGCATGGTTAACAGCCTTTGGCATTTTGCAAGTAGCCTGAAACAACACTGCCAGTAATACTGGGCAGTGGGTTTGTTTGCCAGACTGAATGAACAGTGTGTCAGCAACACTCTGCGGTCTTTGTTACTCCTGGGTCAGTTCCATAGGGGAGGGGGAACAAGCTTCACACATTCAGATACATTTTCATTTCAGTATCTGTAACCGTCTAGTGTGAAATGCATAGTTTATGTAAAGTGTGTAATCTGACTGATGCAGTAATTGTATCATCATCAGCTTGCTGGCTGTACTGTTTTCCAGCTCCCTGAACAAAACTCAATCTCCTGTTCATGATATGCGTTCATATTTGAAAGTTGAGATTCTCTTTCCTTTGTAGTCAAACTAGGTGAAATGAGAGTTGGCCCCAAGTTGATCTTAGTTCAAGCAGTTTAATACACATGTGTAGACAGAGACGAACATCACCAAACAAGGCAAAGCTTGAGTCAGTGTCCAACAAAGGAACTGCAGGATCTTATATAGGGTCATTGTATACATTCCAAAGACATGATTCATCCCTGGCTGGATATCTTCTTCATATGTCTCAGGGACTCCTACTCATGGATGTCTCCACACAGCCCTGAGACCCTTCCAGTCCTAATACCAGATGATTCTTCCTTCAGTATCTCCTAGACCCTGTGGACCCTGAGGGTCCTTTATAAGAGTTAACATAGTTAAACCATTTATAAATGCTCAAAACATATATATTGGATATAAATGATGCAAGGTTAATATGAATGAGTTAATATCCAATGATACAAGCAAACACAGCACACTAATCATATTAAATGTAATTATCATGTCTCAGTCTATAAATTCACCTATCAATATTAGTATTAAACAACCACAGGTGACAAACGGCCAAAAGGCTTACTCAGTACATTACATAAAACGTAAAGTTAATTTCTGTTTTTCCAGGTACAATGCTACCACCCATCACCTCTGCCTACAAGAGGAAATATGAGGATGAGGATGAGGATGACTCGGAGATGGATGATTTCATTGAAGATGGAGATGATGAACAGCAGGAAATCTCCAAACACATCAAGGAAATCTTCGGCTATGATCGGTCCAGGTAAAGATTGCCACTGTATATTCTGGCCACATTTAATTCACACAAGAGATATCGTGTTTCAGTATATTGTAAACCGACCTCAATTCACATGAAAATAATCAGATATTTTTATGTTCTTTACCTCAGATACAAGGAAGAGAGTGACTATGCACTAAAATTCATGGAGAGCAGTTGGAGAGACCAGCAGAAAGAAGAAGCCAGAAGGTAAGACGGCAGGAGGAAACCTTTTTTCATTATCATTTACTCTGCGGTTGAGAATTAAAGATTTAAATGTTGACTTATGTCCCCTTTTATATAAAACCTCTGCACATTGTCCACATATACAAGACATCCTGTAGATAATGGTTTCAGGAACAAAAATGATGGAATTGAAACTATACACACTCTACAAACACGGTTGTAGGGACTTCCACACAACAGTGGTGCAGTTAAAGGACTATATGTTGTGAAAGTAAATGCTAGTATTTATCATTCTGTGTCTGGTTGTACTGATACTGTGTTATCACGCACCATAGACATGTGACATATGTGCCTGAGTATTGCACAACAAGCCAGTGAGGCCCTTCAAGGAAGTCATAAATCGGACCCTGACCAGACCACTACTATGTGGAGAGATATAGGATGAACCATGTTATCTTAGTATAGAGAACATACCTGATTCATATTTTACTATCATTTGGTAAATTCCTCTCCGGGTGACATTAGTATTTCCGGGAGGTCTGGTGATTGGTAAATTTTACCTCAATATCACAGACTTTTTATCCATCATGTCAGTTTTTTTTTTTTTTTTAACCCTGCTAAAAATTGAAATTACCTAATGTAGTTAACTCTGACGTCCTAGCACAATTTTAATCCCTTCCGGATCTACGTCATTTCATGCAATTGCTGGTTTGCACACCCGGCATCTGGATTACAAGAGCCATATAACCGGTAGAGGTAGAGCAGCATCATTCTTGAGAGATTCTTAATGAGATTAAACTTTATTTCAGCGGGGGGGGGAAAGAATATAAGCCCAGAATAGAATATAAAATAAGCAGTAAAAGGAATAGCGTGAGAAGAATGGAGGAAATGGTGGACAGGAGTGCATGAACTGCTGCATCTGTTGTTCCACAACGATATGGAGCTGCTTGAAGAGTTTTGTACACTTTCACTGTTCACTTTCATGTCATTGGGATGAATGAAAAGCCATTCACATACATGTCAAAAGTGAAATAGGACTTGACTGTGGTATCTCTGAGAGATAGTTCACTCACATGTTGTGTTTCTGTATGTGTGCTCTCTTCTGTGTCCCTGTGCTTTATGTTAGCCTGAAAATGGCAGTGCAAGAAGATATGGAGGAGGAGCAACGAGATGAACAGGAGCTGAAACAGAAAAATTGCAAGAGGAGGAAAATTAATTGAAGCCCATTTACTTAAACCCCTGGTTCTCATTCAAAGATAGAGATGGCGTACCATCTCAAAGCATGCAGGCCAATCACTGTGTCCACCTTGGTGCATCTTTTGTTGTCTTTCTGCTACTCTCCATATAGGCTATGATAACAAGGAGGATGATTGACACATGAGATTGGATGAGAAATGAAAAGAAAATGACTGATAGCAAGACTGAAAATTTCAACAACAGTTTTCACTTTAGCCCTGTTACACTATTTATTTCCCCCATTAAGTGTAGGATTTGCACTATCAAGAGCCTACTTTTTCTAAAAAAAGGTGAGCTTCAAAGTAATGTAAATAAGGCAGAAACAGCTTGATTTTTAGATTGTAACAACAATATACAATGTGAAATGTTGACAACGTGCTGTTTTTTGAGCAAACATCATTGCATCGTTGCATATTTTTCAAATGCAAACAGACACGCTTATGTTTTGATTGTATATTAATTTAATTATGGAGAAGACATTACCACTTGATGTGTTGTATTTTTCTCTTAAAGGGATTTGACATAAATCATTGGCTAATGGCTTTTATTTGCTTGTGATGGTCTATTTTTACATGTGTTGGAGTTCAGTTCAGTTCTGGCCACGATTATTGGCACCCTTGCATTTTATGCAGATAATGTACAATATCTTAAGAGTAATTAGAAATTGAAACAACATTCGGTCTTGTTCATCTGTTTTATTTAACAGCACATGATCAAACAAGAATACAAATATATTAAAATCTTTCATGGCTTCAAACGTGACCATGATTATTGGCACCCTTTTCTAATAGTTAGCTGCACAGCCTTGGGCAATGATTCCAAATGTTTCTTGTAATCATCAATAACCTTCCTACTCCTTTCTGCTGGCAGTTTCTCCCACTCAATTGTAACCCACTCCAGTTCTTCAATGTTTGAAGGATTCCTTTGACCAACTGCACATTTCAGGTCTCACCATTGGTCCTCAGTGGGATTGAGATCAGGACTCATCGCTGGCCACTCCAGAACAGTCCAACGTTTTCTCATTCCTGGCTGCTTTTGAATGAGTGTTTGGGGTCATTGTCCTGCTGGAGAGCCCATGACCTTTGATCAACACCCAGTTGCAGTTGTATTACTTTAAAACAGACAATTAGTTAATCATGTGGGCAGAGAATTACACTGCACATGAAAATCAATTTCCAACAAAATTGCATAAAGTACAAGGATGCCGATTATTTTAGCCACAACTGTATGACTACATGTAACTGGAACCTACAGAAGCCAGATTGTACAAGACTACACTTAAAGAAAACAGTGTGACTTCGGTTAATGATAAAAGCAACAACATGCAACTTCTGTGGCCATAAACATTGTGTAACATTTTTACGTTTTTGACACACTTAATATATTTTCATGAATTATGTACATGGCATTTTTGTTGCGCGATCTCTGTCCCCCTCGACTTGCCGTACCAGCAGTTTCCATTGGGCGGGACCTGTCAAATCTCCACAACCCCTTTACTTAATCCACACGGATTGCGGAAGTTTCTTGTTTATCTGGTAAATTCATCCGTCAAGAGGACACATTCAGAAGTTACTGACGCGATTTGTCGTAGTTCAATAGATGGACCTTACCTCCGAGAAAATACAGCGGATCCTCTCAAAGGTTTGTTGTTTAAGAGGCCTCAATAAACTACAGGTTGAAGGACTAATTTAAGTTATTTATGCCGGTTAGCATAGCAGGCTAACATTAGTTCATGTTAGTGACACTCTTCACTAACTGGTTGAACCAGCTCAGTCCATTGCCATTGCATTCAGGTTCATTCATGACGTAAGTAACGTTGGTAGGTTATTTATCATGACCTGGAAAAATATGTTGGAATGTGCTACACTAGATAGGTCGGAGACAAAACTGCAGTGGGTTGCTCATTTTTCAAAATGAATTCAGTCATGAGTCATAACATTAAGTTACCTCAGCGAATGCCTGCCATAGTGCAAAATCACGTATTTTCCTGCTTCTTCTCTCGCGGTGCTTAGCGAAAAAACTATATGTGGAAAAACTACTGAGTAACCTCTGCTGTCCCATCAACAACTACTGCCAAGGTGCGCATGAGCAAGGCACTAAACCCCCCAGTTGCTAAAGTGGAGCTGCTCAGTCGCCAGCACACTGGTGAACTCTGCAAAATCCTTCAACAGACTGGCAGCATTTGTTAATGTTCTTGTGCCTTCATTCATCTCAGCAATCCCAGATGAGTCATTGTCCTCTTTTGTGATATCAGTACAAATTCCACGATGTTGCTGTTGGCGAGCTGCAGAAAATCCATCGCCTCTACCCTGGGATGAAACCAGTGACGGACACATACAGTAGGTTTTCCTTGAAGAAATCATTGCTTTCACCGAGAGACATTTACACCTCCTCATTTACACCTTTGTAGATGTTTACAGATGGTACAGGTGGTACAGGTCAAATTATGATCAGTGTCATGCCATGCGTAGACCTAACTTGTTGTCATTGTCCATTTCAGCTTTCAGCGACAGTACCCAAAAAGATCTCTTAAAATTGATTGGTAACATCCCTATCAAATATGAAGGTATGGCTGACCAAAATGCATTGTCTGATATGAGAACCACCTGGAGTCTGTCAGTGTGGGATTATTAGTATTATTATGATATACTGATAGCAGCCTCTCTATCTCAAGGCTGCTCCTACAACCTACCCATTCAGCTGTGGCTAATGGACTCCTTTCCCTTCACGCCGCCCATATGCTTGCTGAGACCCACCTCCAACATGGTCATCAGAGAGGGCAAGCATGTCGACGCGCGAGGACGGATCCACCTGCCTGGACTGCACAACTGGGATCACGTGAGGTTTTATACTAGATGATTCAGACTTCGCAAATTCCTTGGAAGTTGTTCAGTGGCGCTATCATCTGCTCTGCTGCTGATTTTTGTTGCTTTTTGACAGCCAAAGTCATCCTGTGGTGGGTCTCCTGGCTGAGATGACCTCCAAGTTTGAGGAGGAGCCTCCGTTGTCCACAAAGAGCACGGGAGACAGCAAAGACCCCCGTGAGCTTCTGGCCTTTGTCTCCAATCTCCAGATAAATGAAGGTGCGTCACTATGTAACCGATGATCAACAATGGCATGATGACCTGCTATTGGGAAAATTTAAATCATGTCCTTTTCAGGCGGGGTCAGACATCATGATCAACCCATAAACAAAGTCTCGGTTATTGGGGGAGGAGATTTAGGAATGGCGTCAGTGATGAGCATTTTAGCTAAGGTAAATTGCCCTTTGTTGTTTAAACTCATACATTTGAACACCTTGAAATACAATGGGCTTTTCTCATGTTGACATCATCACTTGTTCTCTTAATTGCTGTGTAGGGCGAAGTGGATAAACTAGTTTTCATTGATGTTGCTGAGAGTTCTACCAAAGGTGGTAGTGTGGATCTGGAGATTTTCAGTTTGCCAAAGGTTGAGGTATCCAAAGGTGCGTGTTCTTCCTATACACAATAATGTTGCAGTGCGTCCTGGCTGAGTCAACACTGATGTTAGATTGCTGAAAGTTGTTATAAGGACAGCAGAGTGATGAGGGAGACTGTTATGAAAACAAGACTATGCTGGAAGTCCATGCTTCTCCTCTATCATGTGTGTCTACATGCCATGCACATACAGTATAAATGTGTGTTATAAGGACAGCAGGGTGATGAGGGAGACTGCCCTTCCTCCAGGCTCAAGCCCCTGTGATTGTCCTTGAGCAAGACATTGAATCTCTAGCAGCTCTAGGGATGTTCTGTTCAGCTGTTCTGTAGGTGACCCTGTGTTCACAAAGTTGGTGCCGCTGTCTTGTTCGTGTTTAGAAACAACAATGGCCAAAACAAACTAACTGCCCAGGTTTTGGGTATTCTTCTATGCTGGAGTCTACATGCTATAAGATCTGTGATCAGTGTTGACCCTTTGCCTCTCCTCTGCTAGATTTGTCTGCCTCTGCAGGCTCCAGGGTTGTCGTGGTGACGGCAAATGCGTGGAGCAATGAGCAGTCGTACGTGAGTGTGGTCCAGACTAACGTAGACCTGTACCGGGGAATCATCCCAGGCCTGGCCCGACTCAGCCCCAACGCCGTGATGCTCATCGTATCCCAGCCAGGTCAGAGGTCGTGACAGACACTGTAAAAAGGCCACTCTCCTCTTTACCCTTTTTGTACCATCCATCTCTCTCTCTCCCGTTCCAGTGGACATCATGACCCATGTTGCCTGGCGACAGAGCGGCCTGCCGCCGACTCGGGTGATCGGAGCAGGATGTAACCTGGACTCGGAGCGACTCTCTCACGTTCTGGATATCAACCTGAACACACACAAACAGGCCTGGGTCATAGGAGAGCTTTCTGACAAAAAAGGTGCGCCGAATAGGAGCGATGACATACTCTGATGCAGGGGTGGAAAATCCAGGTTCAGAAAGTACAAGTGGAGTTTTATTTTGATTTTCGAATTAGTTCCATTCTACAGCATGGGGAGGGACTAATAATTGCCACCACCTGGTTAGGAGCAGGTGGAGAAAAATGCTGGCAGGACTTTTACTTTCTGAACCCGGAGTTTTCCACCTATGCTCAGATGGATGCCTTGTTTTGGATTAATAGTCCTGGTCAATGTCTTTGCATGGCACCTCAGGGTGAAGGCTGTTCTTTACCTCCTTGCATCTCTCTCACTTTCTCTCTCTTGTTTGCTTGTCTTCATTTGCTCTTGGTTGTATTTGTATTGGCATAACCAGTCGCGCTACATTCCCTCTTAAACCCGTATGTTCGTTCCGTTCTCAGGAAGCCATGATTCATGTGCTCGTGCTTGTCCACATATTTGTGTTGCAGTGGCTGTGATGAGTAACACCGGGCTGAGCAGCAGCCTGCAGCCAGAGATCGCTCCAGGCTCCTGGCTCCACCAAACCATTGTTAGACAGGTATGGGCAGGAATTTGTTTTGAAGTGATATTGGAGTGAAGGGTTTAGGTTGCATAAACTGCTATTATATAAGATTTAAAGGTAACTTTAGGGAGATTATAGGAATTTAGAGCATTTGATGGGATTAGATAATAGATAAATGCATTAACTCCATTGCATATAACAATTACATGGCAATTCATCTACAAAAGCATTACAGAACAGGATGAGGCACATCCAGTATGGTGTTATCACTGTAGTACGATGCCACTGTAAAGTGTATCACAAGTGTTTTAAATAGTAAAGCGCACTAAAAGGTACAACGATGGCCACGCTGCACTGCAGTTTGTGTGATGGCGGTTGGGTTAAAAAGCATTTTTCTGTGCATTCAGAGGGTTTGAAATGATGAAGAGTCGGGGCCAGCGGTCATGGTCCGTGGGTCTGTCCGTCGCTGACATCACCTACAGCATCCTGACCGATAAGAAGAAGCCCCACTCGGTCTCCACACTGGCTCAGGTAAAAACCAGCTGTCCAAATACTAAATACTATTCACAGGGTGCCTGCAGGCCCTGCAAGTCTTACAATGTCTTAAATAAAAAAAGTCATCTAAACAAGGCCTTAAATGGTCTTAAATGTAGCATTTAAATTCTTAAATTCAGTTTTAGGGTTTAAATATCTGGTTTCTTGGTGTGCTGTTCTTCAGTTGAGAAATGAATCCAGCCATACTAAAGACTTTATTCTGATAGATCTACAGTTGTTTTAATATGAAATTGGTATTAAAAAAAGTCTTAAGTCTTAAATTTAAGTTGAATCTTGCAGACACTCGGATTCACTACAACTCATTCCTTTTGTATACACACGACATACAGTAGTTGCATTCAGGTGTTTGAAGGACATTGTCATGGACAGCAGATTATGGAAGATGTGCATCAGCAGTGCGTCTGTGTCTCTGTGCTCTAGGGCTGGGGTGGCATAGGTGCAGAGGTGTTCCTCAGCCTGCCCTGCATCCTGGGAGCAAATGGCTCCATGCGTCTAGCCGGAGTTTCTTTGGGACAGGAGGAAGACTCCAAACTGAGGGACAGCATCACCTCCCTCTCTAACCTCATGGCTCAGCTCAGGATATGATCGTACTCGTAGCTACGGCACGTACAACTGAACTCACCCATCTGGAATAGGCTGTTACTGACTGACGAGGCAGTTTCTAGTCAACACCCCCCCCAGCAGAAGGAGCCTACGCTGAAGTTGAAAGCTGTTTGTTAGTTACCCATACTGAAAACTTGAAAGCAGTGATGGACAAAAGTGCTATCTCAAATATGTATGTAACCCTTTCAGATTTGTTTCTCCATTGTCATCGGCTTTTGTGTCAACACCATGGGTGAAATGTTCAGTAACATCCAGGTAGTGTTTGATGAAATCCCCCTTGCTCAGTTGAAAATATCCTTTTGCATTATACAAAATCTGCAATTCTGAACATGTTACATGAATGAAAAAAAATATTTTGATGCTTGTGGTTATAAACATAACACTATTGCTTTATTGCTAAACCACAACACCTACTTATTTTTGTCAATAAGAAATTAACACAATTTTTTACCAAAGATAGTTATGTGTATGTGATCATGCAACTTTTCACTGTTGGATCTTTACCTAATACCTCTGACCAGAATCATGGTGTTTGTTGAAATCAATATTTTATATGGTACGGGGTGTGGGTGGCAAGGCATACTGTATTGTCTGATTGGAGTACTGCTGACTTAATGCCATTTGCACATAGCTTTTAAAGTGCCTTTATATTTAAAATGCCTTTACTATCATTTTTGATTACTTTGTTGTGTAAAAAGACTTTGCACTACGGGAGATGAAGTCATGTACAGTATATAATACTTAACAATTATGTGTGTGTGCAATAAATATCTGAGACTAGATCGTGTTTTGTTGTCTCTGTCGGGAAGAAAGACAACAGACAAAAGGTTTATCTCTTTATAAAACTCAAGTAAATAGTTGCATGTGTGTTCACAAGCTTTGGTCTGAGCCCCGTCTACCAGACATCCACACCTGGGACCACATGTATGGAGGACAGTGATGTATGTGTTCAGAAAGACGCCTTCATACAGGTCCAAGTTCTTTGGTAAGACTGATCATGAAACTATGCAGCAGTCAGACCGAAGTTCATGAACCATAATACAAAATCTGTTAACATCACTCCCAAAACAAAAATGTTTTTTCAACTCCATGAGAAAAGGAACAGAATAGCTGATGCAAAACCTCTTGGTAAAGATACGGGTGAGAGTGCAAAAAACCCCAACAAAAAACAAACCTGATGTTCATACACAGTATATATTGTAATATATGATTGAATGAAGCAAAACAGATAAACATTTCTGACTAAAGGTCCTTGTATTGTACATTATGGCTCAACTTCCATTTCTCTTTTGAACTTTTGTTATAAACAATGAAGTTTATTGACACTATAACTTAACACTGCAATGAAAATATTGCTGTGCATGTGAATAGAATTTGCTCCGAATCATTTCACTCCCCTATCTGTAACAACCGAGAGACTTCCTATGGAAAAGTAAGCACAGTGTAATATGGCATTTTTATTCTAAAATCTGGCTAATTTGGTCATTTAACAGTCAGTGTAGATGTAGAAATGGTACTGACAATGTGTACTTTGTTAGAATAGGTATTGCAGGTAACATTTGGGTCATGTCATCTTATCACTAAAATGCTTTTGCCAAGAATTTCCAAGTAAGTGTTTAATCGTAAGTACTGTCAATGTTAACTGGTTTTGACCACTAGATGGAGCTACTGTTCATAAATATTTTTTGGTGAAGTTTAATAGACTACCAGGCATTCTCTCTTCCCCCTTTTGCTATGTCAGTCTATAGTGATAATGACCCTGCATTCATCAAATCCTTATATTAGTCTTACATTCCCACCTTGTTCAGCCTTTATACATGCATGTACAGAAATCATAATAAAATATATACAGTATATTATTGCTGTGAAGTTACAAAAGTGTCAACACAAATGGATATAACACTGATACCATAGCTTCAAATGTGAAGGATATTAACAAATTTAAAAAAAAAAACTGGACTGGGCTCCATGTGAATGAGACATGCTTCATTATTTACACCAGTGATTTATTGCACCATGACTTCATCAAAGAGAGATAAAGGCTTCCCTGCTGGTGACGGTAACTGTTTTGACAAACTCATTAAAAAGTCTGCACGCAAACTGCTTTGGCCTTGAGCATAATCCAATTTACTAGCAGTGGTCATATGTTATCAAGTATCAGCATGAAGATACAGTAAATACACTGTGTTGCAAACAGTTTCTCATGACTGTTTCACATACTGTTGTGTTAAGATGTGTGAGCCTGCTCACAGTTAACCATAAATGCAGTATTGGTATAAATGTATAGGCTTTGGGTGCTTTAACAACGACTAGCTTATATGACAACCTCAAAAGCCCTTGAGTTAAGAGTTGCTACTCTCAGTGCACTGCAATCAGGTTAAGACACTTTGTTGTAACAGGAGAAACAGATTAGAGATGAAGCAGTGGTGACATGCCTCACTCAGTCTGTGTGAATGTATGATACTATCCATTACCTTAAAAACCAAATGTGTTTTCACACACTAACAAAAGCAGATGCATTAATACACTTGCTATCTGTGCAGCCAACAGTAACACACACAGCAGTTTTAAATACTATTTAAGTTCAACAATTAGAAAAGTTAACTGCCCTTGAAAAGGTGCAAGCATCGCAAAAATCTTTACATATCAATGAAAAAAGGTCCTTTCACAAAAAGACTTTGAAAAACTGGCCACGGTGAAGGCCTTTCTCCTTCTCTTAACAACTGTGACTAATAATCAAGCACGTGGAAAAGCTGGATTTTCAGTCCAAAACTTTCCTAGCCATATGATCTAGAAGCTTCAAAAGGTCACTGATTTGGGCAGCTGCTGTCCTCCTAGGTGCATCCTGTAAAAGTCTGGGCTAGATTGGACCAAGGGCACCCCTACTGCCGACTGTCCTGCAGGCTTGGAGTGGCCCGGGGGAGACCCAGTGTACAACAGTGGAGCTGGGAAGGCAGAATGGTCCCTGGGGCCCCTAGAGAAAGGCTGAGAGTAGCTGGATGAGGTGACTCTGTGTTTGTCAGAATGGTTGGAGGAACTAGACTGGAAGGGGGAAAGTCTGTCGGCAAAACAAGGTGGAGGAGGGGGGATGATCGAGTCCTCCACCCAGCTGTCCTCTCCATCATAATCCGGCTCCTGAGGCAAACTGGAGAGAGCACAAAACGAGGAAGGAAGAGGAGACAGGGATGGAGGGATGAATATAGGGCGTGGAGGGAGGGGGTACACATTGGGGTCGTAGTCTCTGTCGGTAGGTGGCGGGGGTTTGCCATATATACCAGGAATTTCCTCAGGCGTGGAGCCCAGTCCCGGGCTGTGAGGCAGGTTAACTGCTATGTCCCGCAGCCTCTCCAGGTAGCGGTCCTCCTCACCGGCCTCGGAGAGGTTGTCATACTGGGAGGTGTTGGAGGGTCGTCTATCTCCCACAGGCCCCGGGACACACAGAGAGACTGGGAACTTGGTTGGCTTAGGGGGAAGGACTCTGGGAGAGGAGGAGGAGGAGCTGAAGGCATGTGGGAGGGAAGGCTTGGAGGAAGGAGGTTCCTTTTGCATGAGGTTCAAGGATGTAGGTGGTTTTGGGCGCAGTTTTAGAGATGGCTTCACCTGAGTAGGGCACTCTAACCCCCGTGGAGGAGCAGAGCGGGGGGAGATAGAGTATTGTTGTCTCTCTGGACCAGACTCATCTCCTAGGCAGGGCGTGTTCGTAAGTGTTTGGTCGTTTCTGCTCAGGGTAGCATAATGGTGGAGGGGGTAGATCCGGTAGATCCAGAATCTCAGTCTGCATGGTACGAGCATCCAAAGGAGGAGGCTCATAGGGTGGAGGCCAGTCCACAGGCTCTCCCTGGGTCTCTGCATCTCCAGGCTTGCCGTCTTCGTTTCTCCTGTCCTCAGCCTGGCTAACCTCTGGCAACCTCTCCTTCATGTCACTGACCACCCCGACCTCTGCACAGGGCTTGTCCACTGCTTTTGGTGGCAATGGAGCCACTCTGAATGGCTTTATCCCTCCAACAGAGGGTGGTGCTTGTGTGTGTACAACAACTGGGTCTGGGGAAGGCATGGAAGGGCTGTGTGCCCCAGAGAGGCTTCTGGAGTCCTGAGGGTCCCCAGGAGAAGGGGTCTGGTCTTGGGTGATGGTGTCTGGTTGGTGGGCCTCTGTATGGGGCTGGTTATGGGGCGGTAGATTAACCTTGGCCTCCAGAGGAGATTCAAGCTGCAGTAGAACTGGTCTCTCTTGACCCAGAGGTTTCTTCGGAAGCTCCTCCGACTTGGCTAAAAAGGGAAACAGGAGATAGAGTAGGAGGTCACATTTAGAAAAAGTGTGTGGTTTGGACTGATAACTAGAGGAAATGAAAAAGAAACAAGTTTTCATTGGCGAGAATGCTAAATGGACTCTCCTCCACTTTCCTCTGCAAATCACTGTTGCACTGTTTCTATGCTAAAAGCCAGCCAATCACTAAATGCCGTATATTAAACAGTCCCCACCTGGAGGAGGCAGGTCCAGCTTCTTACTGCGCAGCTCAGATATGGCAGTCTGCAGCTGCTCCGCCACCACATCATCAGGCAGGATGAAAGAGACACCCAGATGCTCCTGAAGAAACTCCCTCAGGTCCTCCAACTGACACTTCAGTAGACGCTCTGAATGGACACACATAACACAACCAATTAACTCATGGGATGAGACTGCCGGTGACCCAGGAGGGAGCTTAAAAAGCTGAAATAGTCAGGTAACCTCTTTGATAAGGTGAACCCATAAAATACAAATAATTTGGTCAAAGATAGTGCTTCAATAGACAGTGGCCTCAAACCTTTCTTACTTCATTAACTTGCAGCCAGTCAAGTGACCTGTTTTGACAGCAATCAACCAATCTGGCGAGGTACTCCTTAAGCAAGCATCCAATGAAAAGTAAGCATTCATTCTTCTCCACAGCAACCGGCGACTTGCATTATGTAAGCCATCCACTTAGCAGGCAGCCAACCAAGAGGCAGGGTGCGATGTAATCCACACAGTAATACTCTCAGTGCTATAGCAACAGCAGCTATGGCTGTATCTGGGCATAAAGCTGGTTTCCCTGACTCATTTTGAACACACAGCACAGCATGGAGGATGATGTCAGGCTCATCCTCATACTTACTCTTGTGTAATTTGAGGGTTGTGTAAGCCATGGCAGTCAGTATCTTCTCTCCCTCCAGTATATAGATGTCCCATAAACGCAGGGTGAGGGTGAAAGGGGTCTGTTATACAAGACACACAGCAGCAGAAAGCCAATGTGATTAAAAAAAACACAATCACAGATATATTTCTATTTGGGCATCAATGGAAAGGAGATAAATGCACTGTAATATATTGATATCGTGAGTACAGGACAACATCTGCGACTACACATTAAGGGTCCAGAGAGGTCAACATTTATGCAATTAATGCTTTGTGAGCAGCCAATGAAATGGAAATACAATGGAGACTCACTCGATCAATGAAGCACTGCAGAAACCATTTGGTGGTGTAAATCCCTGTTGTCATCTGTTCCTTGTCCTGTGGGGCAGGTTTCAATGAAAAATAGTCTTTATAGGAAGCCACCACTCATAACCTGTTTTCTGGTCATGAGGTGAACTTCTAGCCTAAACTACCTAGACCCATCCCTCTCACATGGACAGCAGCATCAGTCATGTATATGTATCTCACCAGGTGCTTCTTCAGCTTAGGCAGCATTTTGGAGAGGATCTGCTCATGGTGGGCCTGGAACCGCTGCAGCTTTGGAAACCCTGGGATGAAGAACCCTAGCACAGTGAGAGAATACATTAGCACCATAAATGGTGTGTAGTGGTGGGAGAGAAATAACATATTTGTATTTATAAATTGAGCAATATTGCCCCTATTAAAAGGCTTGATCAAGGACAACATGTGAAAACATGAGAACAAGGCCGCCAGACAGAAAACACTCATCCCCATCACTCAATCTGCCTCACCGTGCATGGCATGCTTGTTGTTGGTGAGGAGCTGGGACAGGGCCCAGAAGGCATCTTCCTCGTTCAGGTACATGAGCAGGATGGCAGCGATCTGACTCATCCCCTGGCAGTAGCTCACCTCCTGAGGGACCACAGGAGAGCAGAAATGTTCAATTAAAACAGCATGGGCAAATGAAGATGAATTATTCACAAGTTAATGTAGCACACAAATAGGACCAGAGAGGGGAGGGGAGGGGAGGACGACACCTGAATGTCTGATGTGGTCTGAAAGCAGACAGTGGATGTCTGAGGACGTTAAGCTGTGCATGCTGGGGAGCTATAGGCCTACAATTGTACTAAATAATGTCTAAACCTTGTATTGCTGCCAATTTTGACTCTGTAAAGATGATCTATACTAGACAAATCACCCTTGGCACACAGAGTATAATAAAAACCAAAGACACACATTTGCTATTTGTCCACATTAAATCTGATGTATTGTGCAACTAAGATTGAGCGCTCACAAGTATCCTTTCATGGAAACACAATTAATTTAATTAGGGTTACATTGAGGCTAAACTAGACACTCCACATTCCCCATATGTGATGGTAAACACTCTTTCCCCCTATCCCTCCCTCTTTCTTTCTCCTACTGACCCAGTTTCTGATGAGCAGTGTGTGAGTAGAGGGGGGGGAAAGGAAAAAGGGAACAGCTCATGGCCATTTCCTCTGGCTGGAACACCTCTACCACACAGGAACCAACTACACTCCCAAATCACAAAAACAGGACTGGATCGTACATGAGTGTAAATCTGTGTGTATATCTGTAGTAATCAGGAGACAGCCTTGTAATGAAAATATTTCCATCCTCTACATCCCCCTCTCTAGCCGTGCAGAGCAGTCTGCCTCCATCAAAGAGACATGCTCTGATCTGATCTTGGCAGCAGCAATCTGACCTGGTTGAGATATGTTAAAAATACAGTGTAGTCCGTAAGTATTTGGACAGTGACACATTTTTTGTTGTTTTGGCTCTGCACTCCAGCACATTGGATTTGAAATGAACGCAGAGCATCACCAGAGATGATACCCAGCGTCTGGTGATGTCTATGGGCTGCAGACTTCAGGCTTTGATTGCAAAAAAGATTTGCAAACAAATATTAAATACGATGACTTTATTTAAGTCTTGTTTATTTGTCAAATTACTTTTGAAACTTTTAAAATGGGGGGACTATGTATAAAAAGGGCTGCGAGTGTATGAGTGTATCTGAGATCGAGAAAACCCAGGTTCTTTTGGACTTCACTGCCCTTATACTATAGCACCTTACCTAGCCAGATACAGTACTTTTAGTATCAAAGGGGACAAAACCTCTCAAGGACTTGAGCACTGAATACGCATGTTGGTTCACTGTTGGTCTGTTGCATTGTGTTGCTGTACATTCAGGCTGAGCCACACTCATAAATAAAATATCAAGGCTCTAAATGAGGATGAGAACGGATGGGTTTGGAGTGCTTGTCCTGTCCTCATCCGACTGTTTGACCAAGCAAGACACTCTCACACTCCTCCATATTATGTAACACATACACTTAGGTATGCAAGCACAAACACACACACACACATACACACTTACCGTATTGTAGACAGAGTAGGCTGCTAGTACATGAAACAGTGCCTGCTGCCTACAGAGAAAACAGAGAAACCAACAATTCAGCGTTATACTAGAAAAACAATAAAGAAAATTGAACATAATTGCTTAATTGCTTAGAAAATAATTTAATACAGCAAGCTGAAACAGACAAAGGGTGTGGGAGTTTAATAAAAGAAAATCCCCAAAGCCACATGAGTGACGATTACTCAGGCATAAACCATCTCATCAAGCACAAACCCCATTAATTAGCACAGACAGTTAAATTCAAAACAGACGTAAATAGTCCTGGAGATGCTGGTAAACCCCTGGCTGCATCCTAACATCCTGTTGGCCAAAGTATCAATGAGTGTGTGGACATGCTTCCCTTCCACTGAGTGGTCGTCTCTCTCTGAGCTCTCCAGCTTCGTCCATCACAGCAACATTTAAGTATTAATGAAGAGCTTGTGTGTGTGTGTGTGTGTATGTAGCTGTGTGTGTCTGTGTGTGCATACAGCAGATGTGCCAGACCTTCCACAGGCCTGTGATCTACTAGTCTCATGGTGACGCTACAGCATTTCAGGGATGTGCTAAGAGGAAGCCGTCCCATGCTTCAATCATGAACAGCTGCACAGCATTAAGCCAAATGCAGCAGACTCGCACTAATAACAATTCCCCGTGTAGTGAATGTGGACATGCGCCTGGTGTTTGTTTGAGTGCTGCATGCATGGGAGTGTATATAATGGCATATTTGCGTGCATTAACAAACTCTTACAACAGCCGCCCCCCATCCTACTAACAGTACAGCAGACACACAGGGTTGTGTGCTGTGTGGCCGATTACATCTGGTGCTTCAACGGTTTCTGACAGTTGAACACAAAACAGCCAATGTGGGGGGCTTTCCAGATGAGTGGGCTTTGGTAGGGCATTAACATATAATGCAGACAATTAGAGAAGATCTTTTATCCCGGGGAAACCATTGTAAATGCACGCCTTATAGACAGTGACAGAGACAGGAAAGGGGCTTTAAATAACTCCCGGTGTCTCTGTGTGAACGAGCCAGCTGTCGACTTGCAGGGAAGGAGTGAGCAGCCAAGCAGGATGGAACGGTGTTTAGGTCTGTCTGGATTCAGAGGCTTTGAATTTAAGGCTAAATACGTGACCAAAGGCAAGGAGAGAGCACTCACTCACACACTCAATGTGTTAATCTGCCAGTTTAACACTGTGAAAGACCAGTGGCATAGACCGGAGTCCCAACAAACTCATTATCACAGACCTGGGTGCAAATTCAATAATACATGAAAGTGTGCATGTGCTTGAGGTTAATTCATGTATGTATGATAGTTTTTTGTTTCTCTCTCTGTTTTCTCACAGAATGTAAATAGTGTAAATAGTGTATGCATTGCATTTATATGCACAGTATTACTCTGTATGTCTGCACATTTCTGTAAGAACGCCATTTCCTGTGGGGCCTTGCTCACTGACAGGAAGGCTAATAAAACACTGAGAGGGAGGAAACCGCTCTTGTTTTGGTTGTGTGTGTGTGTGTGTGTGTGTGGATGGTCCTACCGCAAGGTTAGAGCCAGAGTTGATGCCCTGCAGGGGACTTAGCAAGGGCAGGCAAGAGAAGTCAACGAACAAAAAACAACCAGAGCTTTGGGGACCCCCAAGCAAAATAAAGCAAGGAGGTGGAGTGATGCCTTACGAAAGCTAAGCAAACCTTATCACTTACTAAACAGTGGCTAAAGGTCAGAGGAGCATTCATGAGCCATAGGAATACCAGCAGTGTGTTTGCATGTCAGGGGTAGGTACAACAAACTACTGTAGGTTGCTACTGTGACTCTTATGGGTGCTGTGTAAAAGTGTAAAAGCAGCAATGATATCATCACATCAGTACTGTTGAATCATCATTCATGCACTTAAATTCAATTTGGATATCAAAATGTGACACGCTATGACACAGTAATGAATGTTATACATTTACTACTCAAATTCAAACTGTGCCTGACAGCAGCCTCCTGCTGCCTGAAGCTGGAGACTCACTTGACTCCAAAGCGGTCCCTGAACATGATGTGGTTCCTGAAGGTTCTGTTGACATCTAAGTCTATTTGCTTGATCTCTGTGGAGAAGCTACGAGCCTGCTGCTTCATTTTCTGGGGGAGAGAGAAGGGGGGGGGGAAATATGATATAACGTTATAAAGAAACAAATCAGAATGACATTATTAATCATTTCACAGGTATCTACATTGTTGAGGGGAAAGGTCAGACTGCTAAATAGCGAATTTCAGTTATATGATTCATACCTCATATTTTCCAGGGTTGTCTTGTTTGAGCTTCTCTATGTCCAGCAGCAAGGCCCAGGCCTGGCCTCTAAACTGGGGAGGGATGCCTTTATAGACACGCTTCACCATCTGAAACACACAGAACAGATGGATGGATAGGTGCATCCTTAAAACAAATAAACTTAAAACAAACACATAGACAGACAGAGAAAACATCACCATCTAACAACCAGAGAAGAGACAGGTAGAAGGTCACTTATACAGGGATTTATCAGATGCACTTATATATGTGCTTCAACTGTCTAGATCAGAGAGGAAGGAATAGTAAAAGGAGTTAAAAGGGGAATGGAAAATGGAGTATTAAGGAAAAAGGAAATGCTACATCAAATAATAGAGTAGAAAAAAGGGAAGCAGGGGATAAATTGAGACAGTATATGAGTGATGTGTGTTTGTGTGTGTGTGTGTGTCACCGTCAAATAATGCACCTTGTCACTGTTCCTATACTTGTCCCACTTCTTCACCATCTTCAGCCATTTCTGCACCCGCTCTATCTCGTGCTGCTTTTGCTGGGGAGGGGAAAACAGACATACCTTAGGTCCACTGGATACATCATGGAGCTTTAATATGATAAGTAAAATGTCAAAATGTCGGGTTTTCTATGCAATAATAAGAAATAAAAACAATTCATACCTTCTCCTCAAGAACACTGGGTGTCGGCAGCTCCTGCTCACTGGAACAGAAATACATAAACAAAGTAGATTTCTTTATTGAATATACATGTTTTGGCAACTTAACGGCAATAAAGAATATACAATTTTTTGATTGATAAAGACAGAGAGAGTGGGAGATATTCCATGTATGACTTGAGGTATTCTCCAAGAATTCAAACCCCCAGAGCTTTCAGTCAGGTAAACTTACTGCAGGAAGCCAAAGCGGTCAGTGACCTTATAGATGTTGTAGTCAGCATCCTCCCAGGGGTCAATATTGATGCCCTCCTGCCTGCCCTGAAACACACATATGACCCACATTAGAAAACATTGTATGCACAATACACAGCTTGAAGGTGCCTTAAAGAGGCTCTTGTCGGAGCTGAAAACATACAAGGAAACAGTGGGTGACGCAGACAGATCAAGCAGGAACATTGTTAAGTAGGTTCAACTTTGTGATGGTCATGAGTTTCCAGCCACCACTTGGGGGCCTCGTTAGATAGGGCCGAGCACTGACTTGCCTGCTTTGGTGTGCCAGGCTACCCTTGAATGAGGAGACATTAAGTTAGCCGCATTCACAAGCAGCTGTACAGATCAAGCTTTTACTTTTTGGGTCAGATCATCAATGTTAAGGGAGGCCAAAGTCATCATTACCTGATGGAGTTAGGTAATGGTGTTTGCACACATACACACATGTACCTTGTCATATTTAGAGATGATGTCAGCCCGTTCCTCTGCTATCAATGTATCTATGTCCTTCTTCATGTCAAAATCTGGAAGGAAACAAGACAGGAAGCACGATCAATAACTTAGAACATTATATTGGGCTGCTGAATAAAAAAGGCCAAGCCATAGAACATATACACATTAACATTATACATCAACATATTGTGTCTGGATCATTCGCTGCCCAGGGTTGGTGAGGGTGTGGATTATTTGGACCGAGGCTACTTTTAATTTCTCCCTCTCCGATCACAATTATGAAACTATCCATAAGACTTCGAGAGGCGTATACTGTTTTAATGCGATACTAATGTCAATCCCTGTAGGAAAATCTTTCCTTTGCCCCCCTCCATGGAGAGAAGAGGACAGATGTTCAGTTCTTTCTCACTTCATGCCTCTGGATTAGTAGTTAATGCCGTATGGTCAGCCAAAAGACACCCTGGCTCTGCAGTCGGACAAACTTGGGCCTTTCCCTCATTCAACCCTGCTAACCTCACACGAGATGGTGAAACCAAGTCAAAACCAAAGCTTAAAGAACACAGCATAGAACGCACTCCATGCTGTTGTTTCTTTCAGTATTATTAATCATCAAATTGACTTACTGCCCTATCACACCATGGGCAATTAGGACCAATTAGGAGTAGCACGATGTACAATATCATAGGTTCATAAGGCAGTACACATAGTGGAGAGATGCAACGGTCGCAGAGGTCACAACGACTGTGGTTCTGAGAGACTAGATTATAAGAATAGAGAATAAGAATTCAAATGTACTCTACAAGAATAGAGTACTGAGAACCACATAAATGCACAAGAAACCACGACTGTGAGTTTGAAACCAGTTGAAACCGGGGTAGGCCCTATGCACTCTTGTAGTATGTGTGTCTGCCTGATTTTCCTGTTTCTGCGTGCACATGCAGCACATCAGTGCTCACTCTCTGTAGCCTGTTGCATGAAACTGACAGCCCCACCCCATGAGAAAAGGAACAGTGGGCTTGATGACGGAGGCTGGAGCCCTTGGGGATACCAGAGCTCAACCGCTCTGCTGCACACACACGCACACGCACACGCACACACACGCACACGCACACACACACACATACACACCCCCTACCCCCCCCCCCAACCTAACCCAGGTCTTCCTCTAAGCCTGGCCCTAGCCATTGCCTGGCCTGATGTGCTCTGGCAGCATGGCTCAGCAGTTGTCAGGGTCAGCCGTGAGAGAACAGCCTCACCGCTCGTATGCCAGATCAGCATTTCAGAATGCTATTTGGATTTGAAGAATATGCCAACTATGCCTGGCAGGCGCTCTAGGTGAATGGACATAAAAGAAACAAATACAACATAAACTAGGCTAGTCACACCCTTTTCATGTAGGCTTTACAGTATCAGGGTTAAATACCACCCTGGTGTGATCTAATGCATGTTAGATGATCAGATGGGCAAAAACAACTAGGCCTTTGTCCCATGGTGCCATTTTAAGGTGTGGTATAACAGAGATATGTCCAAGTTGAGAGAGAAAATTAAAGTTACCATACACATAAAAGGAAATAAAAGGTATTTTAATGTTACTTTAACAGTGCCATATATGTTGTTGAGGGTTGCTTTGTGGAGAACACTACAGCATTAGAAACAAAAGAACAAAGTCTCCACTGTGCTAGTCCTAAATCAGACTTTATTCACTATAGAAAGGAGTCATAAGCCATTCCAAAGTAGACTGGTCTATCCTTGTCAGGTAAGGTGACGCTATAGGTAAAACTACACAGACCAACCCATTGCTCCCAATGTGATGTGACAGCAGGGGATACTTTCACTGACAATTAACAGCATGTGTGGCCAGCTGAGGCCTCAGGCAGTTTCCCAGCATGACTGGCATGCCTTGCCAAGAACAGGTGTGGAAACACCTGCCCGTTCAAACAAAGACCCTCTGTAGAGTTTCCCCTACAGACCCTAACCCAACCTAGTCCCCAGCTCCTCTCCTTGCACCACAACCAACTTTACACAATATTACAATTGTAGTGGTTATCTGAGACCAGTTCATAAGCTCATGTAACATCCAGAGATGTAGTGGAGGGTAAACCCACCTTAACTCAGTTTAGCTTTTTATTTGCAGAATAGTTTATCCACCTTTGGACTGACTTAAATTTTTCAAAAATTTACAAAAAGATCATAGTGCACATGCCAAATCTGTTTTTCAGTATCATAACATAGCCACATAACATATCGTTACCATTGACCAGACTTAATAAATTCCACACCTGAAAACTGCTTGCTGCTCAATATACTTGTCAAATATTCACTGGCAAAAATGATTATATACGTTCATCGGCATCGCCAACTGAAATCTGGGAGAAGGCAAGGCAGGCACAAAAATAGGGGGAATGTGCAGTAGGAGGAGACAGCCGATCAGATGATCATCTTGTCTTGTTGAATAAAAGGATTGTGGGAGTTTAACAAAAATTCCAGTAAAGTTGTGTGTGAAGATTCATAACAATATTAAATGTTCACAATAAATGAACTGTTATTTACTTATCTTATCTTAATTGGATACTACTCAATAAACCAAAGAAAACTAAAAAATTTCAATTTGATAGTGCACTGGTACATAGGGGTTATGTGTCTGATGACTGACTAACCTGAATTTGGCTGCTGATGCTTGCATACTGATACTGACTGCATATTAGATCGGTTTGTTCACCTATTTTAATCCATTTTATCCAAGGGCCCTGGTCTCTATCCCCTCTGTTGCACAGGAAACCAACCCCTGGATAGTTTTGCTCCTGGCTCTCCTAGCTTCTTAAATATGAGCCCTGATCATTATAAAAAGTAATGTCCCATTCATCAGGTAGCCAAGCCCTTAACCAAATACCTTAGCTCCCAAAATCCATACATAGTTTCAGCAGTTCAGTCTCCCCCGTAAAAACAACAGCTGAACCTTTCTCTTCTATAACAGGTGGTCAGTAAAACAAATGGACTCTGCTGTTTCCCACCCTTTCATTTTGTCAACTTCCCCTTTCTCCTCTATCTCAGGTCCAACTATTTTAGTTTTTTTGGAAATGTCAGCAACTTCTTCAAAAACAGTTGAGTAGGCTGTCTGCGAGGCGGAGCCATTAACTCTGCCCTAACCTTGCCTATATCATAGGATCAAGGAAAACTCACTGTCATATTTGCAGGTTACATTTAAAATGGTAGGATTTCAAGGCTAAAAAACAGCTGAACTTACATGAGGTCTAATGTCTAGTCGTGAGTTTAAATGAGGACAAAGCAAACACAACATTAACAACGACAACATGTTAAGACAAAACCAGCAATTAGGCTGTGTTTAGACTATTGATATAATCAAAACAAAGCAAACCCATCTTCTCTTTTCCTGTTTCACAGCTGAATGAGCTCACACAAGTCGAGAGTTACTGACTGACTTACAGAAGGCAGAATTTTTTAAGACTGACTATTTTAAGGCTCATCCTTAAGTTACTTTCATTGGACAGTCAGTCAATCAGTGTAAACGGTCTGCTATGCCTCATCTTTACGTTCCAGCAGCTTGCTTCCTGTGTTGAGCTTCCAGACTGCTGATAATATTGTGTGTGTGTGTGGGGGGGGGGGGGGGGGGGGGTCAGGAAGAGAAGGAAACCAGTCACAGCCACTCCTTTAAAAGCAGGCTCAATGAGGACTGTGGTGTCAGACCCTAATAATTGAGACAAATGCAATAAATGTGCCTTCCTCCAATCAAGGAAAGGGATTTCTGGGTGAAAAAGGCTCAAATTTTCCAGTCTAAGCATGTGTAGTCAGCAAGAAGGCCATGAGTAATACAGAGGGTGGCCAGGTCACCCATTAACACTATTCCTATTTTGCCAGTGAGTAACACAGCTGCCTCCTCAATGGAGGTTCAGTCAAAGCATGACGTCTCATGATTGGTTAAAAGAAATTTACTTTGAACTGCTCTTTTCAAGTGGTGGCTAGGAAAGGTGGCTAGTCGTGGTCAGGAACATTGTGTCAGACAGATGGAAGCTGGGGGAAACACTGAATCAGCAGCAGAAAAGGTCACTGAGTGGGAGAGAGGTCATGTCTACAGTAAAGAATCCCACCTGGAAAGAGCGGGGGGGGGGGTGGGGGGGGTGGCGGGGGGACAGCATGAAAAACTGCGAGAGAGAAAGAGAGAGAGGGGAGGAAGGAGAGTGTGGGGGGGGGGGGTGAATAGCATGATACAGTATTAAATGTAGAGGTGCAGAATAACGGGCATTCAAAACTTTGGGTGGGGCAGCATGACAGTAGGCGGAAGGGAGTGCTACTTATCAGTACTGCAGCGAGGCAAGAAGGGAAAATAAACACACATTCGATAGCCTGGTTGCTTACAGGATGTAACGCTGCAAGCCTTGTGCTTAGATGACATCATTTCCTGTTGTGACATAGAGCTCTAAATCTAGCATGCATATATAAGCCCTCAATGTGCTGTCATAACCACAGACAGCACAAAGCAGTCTGAGTCACAACTAGATAATTACATGGCTTTACAGGAGATGCAGCCGCTAAAGCTTGGCTCACTGATTCATCACCAAAATTTCCAACACATTACATCTCCTGGCAATGTTCAACCAAGGTATGAACCAGATGCCCCCAAGGTAGGTATATATATATTACCCTTGAGGTCCTGTATCATGTATCATGGGTAAACCCCATGAATTATCTGTCTAGTGTATGCCCATCTCTGCATGGGTACCCAGCCTGGCCATGTTACCCTGTGTTGGGTCTTGGCAGGAAGTAAACGATGGCGCAACACAAAGTCAGAAAAGATGAGAATCTGCCTGCAATGCTAATGTTATAAATTAGCAGTAATCCATACAAAAATGTCAACTAATAACATTAAAAATGAATGAGATTAGGTTATTTTAAACATGAAACATAAATTGACCAAATAGAAAAATTAATGAGATATTTATGGGGTGGCCTGGTGGTTAGAGACACCGTTCCAAATTTGGTCATGGGGCTGATCCCTGCAACAACCGAAGTCCGTCGTTGTCAAAGTGTCCTTGAGGGTGTATATGTTTTTGTTTAGTTTTTAGTTACGGCTCTTTCATGGGGATAATAAAGCACCATTTTTGCATAACCAAGACTTCAGATTCCTAATTTCTACTTTTCCTTGATCCATGATCATCTCTCCTTTGATCCATAATTAATCTTAATCTGAGCAGCAGTCAGATTTAAAACAGAGGATTAGACAAGAGCGGAGTGAGAATGAAAGGCTGAGATTAGAAAGATTCTGGCAATAAACAACTAACTGGAGGGCCCTGGGGAGACACTGACTGTAGGCTACACCCGCTTTATCATCCGGTGTAGCCTACAGACAGTAGGCTACACCGGATGATGTCAGGTGTGTATACAGTTCAGGTTATACCAGCAAGGGTGCTACAAGGCAGCGGCACTGGGGTGGAGAGTTCAGCAGACATCACCCTACCAATGTGTTGTTTGCTGTTGTTCAGAGAAAAACATTAACAAAACAGAGGCTTTCTAAGGAGCTTCAGATGCAATCGCAAGGCACAGATTTCACCTTGATCAACATTTTAGTAGTGTATCTGAGTGTTCCTTCATGCAACACAAACACACACACACACAAACCCTGTCCACAGACCGCTGATGGCATGGCGAGGGCGAAGACGACAGATGTTCAGTTCTTTCTCTTATTCCACTGGATTAATAGTTAATGCCGTATGGTCAGCCAAAAGACACCCTGGCTCTGCAGTTGGACAAGCTTGGGCCCTGCCCTCATTCAACCCTGCTAACCTCATAGAGCACACTCCCATACTGTTCCCAGCCCACCATACCTCAGTGTCTCTTTATTAACTGTTTCACACAGTTCCTGATTCTACACACAAAATCGTACTGAAACAGAAAGGTTAATTTTGTTAATCTCCTAGCAGCTTTATTAATCCCTGTAGAGAAGTTATTTTATCACTGCCCCCCCTCCACAGGGAGATCTGAGCACTGGTTCAGCTACAGAACGGCGGCCCTGGAGAGGAGAGTGATTCAGTGTCTTGCTCAAGGACACTTCAGCAGGGTGGATGCTTGTTGACACAGAGACTTGAACCTAGGCCTTGCGGATGCAGGTAGCCTCCTACTCACTACATCACTGCCCAGATCACGACCACTGCCCAAACAAGACCAGCTTTTCTTGATTGTTTGTAGATGAAGGGCCCCTATAACTAAGGCTTTTGCATTTTGTTTTATAAAAAGGTCCTGAAATTGGGCTTTATGTTATTTAGGAAGTGATCAAAGGGTTTAACCTCATCTATCAGGTAGCCCATGGAAAATGTCACATGTCCTCCATTTGTGTGAAGGAGTACTTCTCTTGCTCCAGTATGACTAGATTCCATAAGATCTGTTTATGTGGTGACACAGTAATATTGCAACTGCAGATGACTCCTAAGAGATCATACCATACCATATGTTTAGTCAAATGCTTTGCTATGCTTTTGTCTAAATTCAATACTTTTGCAGTATGGTGGTTTTGTACATGCACTTATGGCTTACGACTTACGGCATCTGAATAAGCACAATGATATGAATTACTGCAGTCATTACTAATACAGTCTACAACAATTAACTTTAAAATAATGTCTTGTAATTTAGTCTATTTATATCATCTCTGTCATTACATGATCTTGATGCTGCAGGGCTATGGTGATGGTTGAGATGAACAGGCATATCATTCCAGTTCAGCAAAGGAAGGAGCTTAACAAGTGACCACATGGCTTTAACTTCCACATTTGAAGTCCCAGATGGCTACAGAGTTCCAGTTTTTAATGGGTGTCAGACAGAGTGCGTGTATGCAAGCAGAAAATGAAAGAGAGTAGATTATAGGCAGAGACAGACAGATAGATATATGGACCGCTGAGGAGGTGTTACCCCATTCACAGCAGGGGTACAGTAGATGTGAAAATACATCAGGAATTTCTCGCTCAAGTTCCACTTCTCCTTGTGCTCTACTGTGTAGACCGACAGGGAAGCTTCTGTGCTTTGCGGTACAGTAGCTCCAGTTTCAGGTTCAGATAAGAGGATATTATTCCTGCCACAAACTTCAGTCAAGTTTGCCCTCAACAGATCTTTTGTTCATTTCCTCTCAACACAACATGGTCTGGCAGTTGAAAACAAAGTAATGTTATAAAAGGGGACCCCCCCCCCCCTTTTGGGAATGTCACTGTAAGTTACCCCACAGGAAATCCAAGAAGGCTGGTCTGAGATGTTTCACAGTCGTCCCATTCTTTAAAGGAAGGTATGGAACCCAGATGGGGCTTCAGATATACAGTGAGGTTGTCCAAACTTGATCACTATTTATGTCATAACTACAAACTTACCCCATCCAAGTGAATGTTTAAACATGTCTTCAATAATGACATGAAAAGGTGTGTTCATCTATTATTATGACTTGGATGAAGATCAGACCACATTTTGGGAGCAATTAATGCAGGAGTCCAGATAATTCCCATGGATTCATAACCTTTTCCTCAGAACTGAACCTTCTATATTGTGTGTTTGCCATCTTCAAACATGTTGAACTCAATGCCCAATCCTTGCACTCAAGGCACGAAGCCCAGACGCTTCAATCCCCAGTGCTTTTCAGAGCCACAACATAATGATGCAAATGTCCAAGCCCCATGCAGCCAAACATGTGTTCTGCAGGTGTGCCAGTGTGTGGACAATAGCCAATTGTTTACCCTTGTCCCAGTGCTTCCTCTCGGGGGCTACGCTAAGTGGTCATTGACTGAAAAGAACAAAGCATGACACAAATGTGTAAATTAATCCACTCTTAACTGGGTTGAGGCTACTGCCCATATTAACTAGGAAATTAAATGATGTATAGGAAGCAGAATGACATGAAAATAGGTCAATGTGAAAACATAACCCTGCTGTATCGCCTTGATGGCCAGCCACAAAGTCTGCTTAAAGAGAGATTCCTTGTCTTTGTCACTGTCTGTCCCTCTATTTCTTCTGTTTCTCTTGTATGGCTGTAGTGTTTGTGTTTATGTGTAGAAAATAGCAGCGACACAGAGACTGTGTGACCCAGGGGCGAAATCTGCAGAACACAGAGATTGGGGGAAAAGCACAAGGCCCAGAATAGCTTGTTGTCCCCAAGGGACTTTTCTGTGCTGCTCCACTCTGTACTGCCACTCCGCCTTATCATTTCCCAAAGCTGAGGACACAGGCCGAAGACTCACCACCACTAAACATCCCATATTTCAAAACTACCTTGCCTCCTCCCCCATCTTAAAAATAGGAAATAACAAGATGGAGTCTGAGGAAGGGGGCATGCCATCTAAGGCCCCCACATCCCACCCCGCATCTGACCAAGCCTGAGAACCTAGCACTAGAGTCCCGGGTCCCTGCCCTCGCCTTTCCACTACCTAGGGGGAAATATATCTAAATATAACAATGACAGCACAATGCTTTAGATGCTGGAGCAGCAGGCCAGCCACAGAGAGGCCTCGTTTCCCAGAGTGGCAGCACGTTTTGGAGGGGTGGTAGGGGGAGGACAGGAATGTCAAGGGAAAAGTATTCATAAACACTGAACCACAGGACCCTGCTGAGAAAGCCACATTCTCATAAATGGATCGTCTCCCTGACAAGGACACAGTCATAATACTAGTATCTAACAATAAAGCCAGACTAACTGATTTACAGAGGATTTGTAAGCCCTTATTGGAACATGAGGCCAAACAGTCATTAATGCCTGGTTAGGAAATACACTCAGAAAAGTAAGTAAGTATGGCAACCTCATGCTGATTGTCATGTTGCAATCTCATGTATTCACTCTTTACATTCCATCTCCAACCCAAGTGTTTTCAAAACTATCCTCCTCACTGCTCAAGCCTTTCCACATCTGGATACCAATCCTCCTCCGCAGCACCTAGGTCATCAGTAAGTCACCCACACCAAGATGACATGCACAGTTTGTACACCACTACAATCTCCTCATCACGCCACACAGTACAGTACTGGTCTCTTAAAATGCCAGACAGATTAAATAATTCAACAAGGAGAAAGCACAGAACACATGTTGCCCAGGGAGAAAGGACCAGGACCACAGTGAGCTGGTGTTGAGCCAAAAGCTCAGCTGAAAGTCTGCTAGGTTCACTGATCTGCACTCCACTAGTTATTTGGATATTCGGTTGGTTGTCATGCTTCAATTACATTTGCTGCAAAGTACAGAAGATGAATATGAAACACAGAAGGGGAACAGCCTTACATTAGAGGAGAACTAATTTCACCATGCTTCAACAACAGAGGGGGCTTAGGTATTTGAAGCAAACTCAAATTTGAAGAGGAGTCTAGAAAAGATATGAACTTGGGACAGTCGTGGTGGAAGGGAAATTCCAAGTTAGTCTAATTTAGCCTCTTGTCCAAGTGCCCAAAGCAAAACAACTACACTATTTAGGCTATTATCCCAGTGAGCCATCACTCATCACCTCAGTCAGTGGTCTAGCAGTCTTCAGCCTGACTGACAATCTAGTTACAGCAGTAGTCCGACCTCCATTTCGCTAACAGGGTGTGGGTAATAGGCTTTGCTAATTTACAGACGAGTCTGGCAAATCAAGTGCATGCAAACGTCATACAGGCTTTTGGCAGAGACACATTAAGAAGACACAACACCACACGATAGTGCTGTACTATTTCATTTTGCAATTCTAATCACTCAAGAGGGTAAAAGACTTGCACACATGACAAAAGTGAGAAAAAAATAAATCACATAGCCAAGATATACTGATTATCTAGTCTCCTAGCCTATAATGTCACTTTTATGCTCCACAACATCAAACTAACAATCTATGTACCTACCCTATGGCAGTTAATTTGTTCCTCTTCATGGTCAGTGAGTCAGTGATCTGAAACTGCTTGGAAAAATCTTTAGATGTGTTAAATGTGACAGACTCCTAAACAGAAATCTGAAAAGACACGTTGTTTAAGAGTCACACAGTAGGCCTAAAGCCTCTCTGTCTTCTTTATGGTTGGCAAAAGTCTTCACTATCTGGTGCGTTTTGTGACACCCAGCATTGGGCCTTTGACATCCATCATAAAGCAGCCATTCAGGCAGACAAAAGGGCCATTTATGCCTCCCCAGTGAACTAATATTATCAGAGTGCAGAATATCTTCAGCTTTTGTTTGAAAGAGAACTATAGCTGGATGATCAATTCTGTCTCAGTTCAAAACATCAACATTTAGTTCCAATTGAGTTTGTAAGATTTGCCCTTCCTTAGTTAGAACCTAAAACTTGAATCAATGTTTTTCCATCAGCGGAGAAGGCTGTTTAAGACTACAGCTCTGTTTACACAATCCTCTCTGAAATGATTGTCTGGAATGCTGTTTTTTTTCCATTTATCTCAGAGATATTTGGTGTTTTACAGCTGTACAAGAAAAAATAAGTAATCATTTCCTTTGGACATACTTAAAAAGTCTGGTGACTCAGGCAACCTATTCATTCATAGGCATGAAAACAACATAAGCGCCCTCGCGCTCTGCCATACGTGTGGCTCATGTCCTGTTGGCATTAGGGAGGGCATTAAGCTCATTGTTTATGAGCACATTCAAGCCCCTGTGAGCTTTCCACAAATAAAAGTCTAGTTCACACCCCTTTCTGAAAGCCAAACTGCAGCTAGATCCAGCTTTTAAAAGAGATCCAACCCATCCCACATACAGTAACACCAGATTGAAGCTTTTCCTTGATTTGGTGATGCTGAAAACATAGATTAAGAAGACCATATTAGGACTAGAAAATAAAAGATGATGAAAATGCAAGTAACATACAGCAGCTAATAAAAACAAGCAGTATGCATCTACCCATTAAATACATCAATCCAATTGGTGCATATGGGGGACACATACTGGATAACTGAGAAACTATTTTGAATGTGATGCTCCCAATTGTTGCGATTGGGCATCACACGGGGTGGTTTGATGTTTTGATTTGTGCCAGAAGGGATCCTCTGCCATTAGTGGGGTAGAGACAAGCAGTTGAGTCATAGGGACTTTTGTTATCAATAGTTTCTATCGCCTGAAAAGAGAGACAGAGACAGAGACAGAGAGAGAGACTAACACTATTCAGCTAACGACAGCATGGCAACAGTGCAGTCACATTTCTGATGTGGGGCTTCCTCCTCAAGCTGCAAGCAGTCAAGTGTCACAGAAAGCGAAGAGCTGTACACTGCGACATAGTAAAGGTAGGTCAGGTTTTCTATAGGTTGGTCTTAAACGAAAAATGAAACCACTGTATTGAGACACTGTCATTGTCATGAGAATCTTCTTAGATTGTAGTCCATTTACCAGATTTTAAAATGTAACCCATCAGGCAGTCAGAGGATATGATGAGAGCTAGATCCTGTAAAGAGATCTCTCTCTCTCATATGCAGACACACTTTAACCTCCCCCACTCCATAAACATGAAGTGGGCCACTGGGACGCCCAGTTAACCTTCCAGAGGGGACCATGCATGGCATGACAGGCAGACCAGTTACTGGCCTACTTCTGTTTTCTGGAGCATGTGGTTGGTGTGTGTGTGTGTGTGTGTGTGTGTAGGGGGCTAGTAGGGGTTGGACACTGGCTCTCATGACAAGAATATTATCCATTTTTCACATGGATAGAATTAAAATAACTCGTTTACTCCCAGCCAAACGAGAATTCCTTTTGAGAGACGTACAAGATCACGTTGACAGCTACACTTAAATGTATTCAAATGGATAACCTTGACTAGTGATATAGTTAAGGTTGTAGTAAACCAAGAGATGGATCAGTATGAGCTAACCATTTGCGAAACCACTCATACTTCCTGTGCGGAACAGTGCAGAAAAACGGACGGGAGTAGCTTTTACGAACAGACACTTCTCGAAAACTAAAACAATACCAGCTAATGCCATTTGCAGTGGATAATGGGAGATGGGAAGACAAATAGACACATGCCGCAACACACACCTTTCTCACTATGCTAGACACAATTTTACATGCTGTGTGACTGCATAGGAAATCCCATGTAACATTTAGGGTGAGGCAAAAACAGAAATTCCCTTGCAGGAGTATTTCACAAGGCTGAGACGAAACACAGAGGGCTTGCAGGGCTACGCGTGTTCTCTCAAAGTAATAGGCAAGTGGTCTTAAGCAGAGCAAGGAAAAGTATCCACCCTACCAATCACATGTACCACGGACCACATTGTACTCACAGCTGTGCAAGTGCAGCCAAGTAACACAACTGGCTGATATTAACGTTAGGCGGTTATAACTTACACCACCAGTCGACACTGCGCTTAAAGTGTATTAGGCAAGTTACAACAAACACAAAAGGACCAGTCACAGAGATGCAGGCGACAAGGCTTTTGAGGCCACCCAAGGGCTAGTAAGTCGAAAGAGAGTCGCGACCAACCGGGAAAGGATGGGGACGCCAGCTAGCTCGCTAGCTAACGTTAACTGTCGCGGCTGCTTACCTTTTGGTGTGACTTCTCTTCTGCGCTGTACAAAAAGAAAGAAAATCCACTATTCTCATCCTCTCCTTCGCTATCCAGGAGAGCTGTCGCCCAGACGACCGCGAGCTTGTTGAAGGCTTGCCCCAGTCGACGGGCTAGTTCAAATCGATGCTGGTTAGACACACTCACTCCCCTCGCTTTCTCTCCGAGTCTGAGACATGCCGCGAGCTGCAGCTGTCTGGCAGCACACCAGTGACAGTACTGTGCACGCGCACTCATGAACAACCGAAGGCACGCCCCGCACGGAAAATTAAACATGTGTTCTGTTGTTGCTATGCAGCAGCTGACGGCCGTGAGACTTTAGAGGTAAGAAGAAGTCAAGATTGTGTGGCTTCCCTAGCAAAACGGAACCGTTTCACTTCTTCTCGTTTTACACGCTTGCCTCGCTACGTGACATGTGGCGGTTTATTAAAACAGACAGCAAATTGCTCGTGCTGCTAAAGGCCCTTACATACAGCGGTTGCTGCGGTTGCTGTAGTTGCTAGTCTGACAGATTACGGACATTTAGTGACGATGTAAGAAACGCCTAGCGAGTTTGCTGTTTCTTGGCAATGTCAAAAGACAAAACACGGTGCCCGCTAGTTTACCAAAATCCGGATAAATAAACTCTGTATACAAACGTGGTCTTCCTGTGCCCCCTGTTGGATAAACAGTAGACATACACACCTTCTACATTGTCCAGAGTGATTGAGTGATACAGTAGAATAAGCTTAATTTCAGACAATTCTAACATTAAAAACAACCAAAGGTAAGGAGTGCAAAGGACGTCGAAATAATGGCCTGATAATAGACCATGTAACAAACCAGATGACCATAGCATGATCGTGTAAAATAGATAGGTGCTGCTACAAAAGTGTTATGAAAAGCAACGTGACAGCCAAGAGACAAGGAAAGGGGTGAAAGGGGTAGAAGGGCTTTTTAACAAGCAGATGGGTAAAATATTGCAGGGTGGGTTTTGATTGAGGGGAGCAGAGGGGGGCGTGAATACGTTGTTGAACTAATTTCATACATTTAAACATACCTCACTCACAGCACTATCACTAGTACGAGAGAAAATCGACTTACTGGAATAAGTGTTACATTTTATAATAAATGAATCATTTCTTAATAAATGTTTATCACTTATTGTAAGTTGCTGTGGATAAAAACGGCTGCTAAATGAATGTAATATAATGTAATATAATGGTCGATCATTATCAAATCTCTGCGAACATGTGCTATATATCTCTGAATTGACTGGAAAATTCAACGCTGAATTCCTAAGTGTCTGATGTGGGCAGCCAAAATGATTCACAGGGGGATAAGTGCTCTACTTTAGACATGCATGCATGTGTTCCACATACGAGCCGCGTAGCAAGGCACCATGAAACACATGACTTTTATGCTGAGGAAATTTCAGGTGCTGATGACCCTCTCTCCTTCATCTCCCCATAGGTCTGGAGCTGAGCGTGCAGGGGAATACAAGAGAAGAAATATCTTCTACCTTGCTGACAATGTATCTCGTGTGTAGTCTCAGTAATTATAGTGTATGTATTGTAAAAATCATAACATGGTTTTATCGATTAGTTTTATTGTTTTGCTTTTGCTGGTATTCTTTCCCCCACTGTGTTGCAGTGGTTAGTGAGCAGGTGAGACATGTTCTGGAGACATAAAGGCGTAATGCATGCTGAAATGCTGAAATGACATCAGTATTTTGAAGTTTTCATTGGTATATCTGAATGTTTAGTCTGTATCAGCAGTCACCTGGACAGCAGTGTTCACCCACCAGCCCGACTGGCGCTTTGCCAGGTTCCTGCACAAACAACCGGTCACTTCAGTCCACATATATGTACGCTGTATGACACACAGACTACTGTACGTTACATGGAGTGAAAAGTGTGTATGACTAAGTGTGACTCCAGAGAGACCGCAGTAGTGCAGTTTAATTTAATTTAGCTTTAAAAAGCCCCATTGGCCGTTCCTATACTAAACAGCCTCTCTCAAGAACATAGTACTGTTGTAGATCCATGTTCTTGTGGACACCAGGTTCATTACTCAATGTCTGGTGGCACTGATTAATATGCAAGAGAGGTTTGAAACGGCACACAGATGACTAACTCTTCACTGCCTGGACCTATAGAAAATAGTGATAAGTGACATCCATTTGGTGGTTTGACAACTGTATCTGTATCCTTTTCATTATGCTCAGGGTTAGAGTAATGGATAACATGTAACCAAATTGGAGTAATGCGATTACTTGTAAGGTAAATGTATTGCATTTTATTTTTAAGAAGATAATCAGTAGGACCTTATCTTTCAAAGGTTACATTTTGAGAGTAACAACATTGTGCTAAACATTGTCGGGGATGACTCCAAATGCTTGGAAAAGGCATACTTTACTGGTGAAATTCTGTCAATATTTATGGCTTTGGTGGCCAATATTCAGGACTAACCGGCCTAGACTTGTCTAGGTTTGTGAGGCCATTTCCTTGTGAGCTGATGTCCTCATACAACCCCCACTGTATCGCGAAAGCCCTCAGGGGAGCGCTGTTCTGCATAGCCCTTCCATAGGGGTGCTAGTGAGAAAAAATGTACTGTTGGGCTACCCTTACTAAAATGAACAATATTAATCCTACAATAAATGTAAAAGGATACTGTACAAATATCACAGGAAAACTACAAATTCTGTATCATATCCTAATAGGAATGCTAATATGATACCACAGTGCAAATTGCACAACTGTAAATTGTACTGTAAACTGTAAAGTGCAACTAAATTATTATTCCTTGCACTACTTGTATATGTTTTGTATATTTCTCTTTTTTGTATATTTTGAGGATTTTTTTTAATACAGTTTGTTGCCCTTAAATTGTTTATTGTATAGCGATGTGTGCCTCTCTCTTGTTCTGTACTGCTGCATAACTGCAATTTCCCCTCGGGGACAATAAAGAGCCATCTAATCGAATCTAATCTAATTGGAAAGAACACACAGTACAGCGAGGTCACTATAAACTCACTATTGAGTGCCACAGACAGATTATTATTATCAAGTCCCTATAGGAATATTATTTTATTTTTCGTGCCTAGTCATTTTCATGCATTCATTTGGACAGTGCATCCATTGCCGCCCCATGGTACATAGGGAGGAGAGGCGTGACTTGACGTGCAAACGGGGCGGTCTGTGTGTACTAGTCTTCCTCCCATTCATGTTGAGCGCCTAGCAGTCACCGCCGAGAGACAATCCGTCTCACAGCGAATTGTCAAAACTCAGAAAGCCCTGCTCTCCATATTTTGCGTCGCAGACCTGCAAGTGTAACAGGAAGGGTCGGTGAGTAACGTTAATAATCCGACTTTGCCATTACATCTCTTCCGGTGTTCTCGTGTGTACCTGCAGTTTTGGAAGTAGCTACGCAAATATGGCTGCAGGGGTTGGGGAGGGAAATACCACGCCTAAACGTATGAAAAAAAAACCATGAAAAGTGGCTTTATCTTTATCGATATTATTTGGTAGGCCCATAGCTGTGCAGTGTTTACGTGACGTATCCTTTCTTATTCGTATTCGCGGTAACCGGGCGGCTACGTCCTCTTTTGGCCTGTAGCTGTCAGAAAACAAGTTTACGAGGAAATGATGGCTTAAAATACCTCTCTACATCCACCCACTATTGGAATCACACTCTCACCCACACTTGGGTGTTAAATCGTTGGTTTTGAAAACTTGTTGAATGGGCCTGTATTGAATATCGGTGCTAAACTATAAAGACTTTAATTTGGCTGTACCGCGACCCAAGTATCCAGGTGGTACCGAGGTGTTTGACAGCACCCTGGGGGTGTTGGAATCACAACATGCATGGTACAGAAGTCTAACTAAAGGTCATTCTTCGACAAACACCTGACAATTTCATCAGCAAACACAGCTGCGTTTTTTTTAGTAATTATACGCAGCGCGTGCCTTCACAAGACAGTTTCCCACGATGTGTAATGTTACAGTAAAAGAGGAGTTCACCTGTGCTAATGTCACCCTGGTGGCGCCTTAAAATCTCAGTGAAGGTCAAGCCGAAGCCCGGTTCGTCGCGGTGTCCCGTGCAACAGTATCGTAACCGCCTGTACCCATTGGCGTTGTTGTGGTTAACATTTGTGTCAAAAATGCTGGTTATTTTAATCAATAAAATAGACTTCTTCACTAGGAAGAACAAACCCAATGACCTCATTTCGCAGGGACCACGTGGATGATGTGACTTAATAGAAATGTAGCCTACATATGCCAATCATATTTCTGGAACAAATGTATGAAGGTGTATGAAGTGTATGATCGCGACAGCTGGAAAATCGGTTTGATGAGGGGAAAGTAGTTTTGATTGCAGTAAGAACCACAATGCGGATAAGCGATGAGGGGGTGTTAGACCTCATTTATTAGTCAGGGGCTTGCATCTGCTACGATAGACATCTTATAGAAAACGGACTGCAGCTGGTTATACATTACCCTAAACAAACTATGTATTTTTCTGTGCCAAACATCATAACGTGTGCCGGATATTGACACATGGGTGATTTGTGAATATGCTGCCGGTTTTACCCAGTATCTGAGCGGCGCAAAGCGCTGCGACCTTTCCCCTAGTTTTCAGCAGTACACTCGGATCATGTGACGTGGGAAAACCAGCTGGGGGAAGGGAAGGGGACTCGCTACTGAAATGCTGCCGAATAGATGCTGCCTTCAGGTGCTCCACCTAAGGTCCTTCTTCTGTTTATTTTATTGTGTATGCTGTTTTATTGTGACAACTAAACGATAAAGAGTGAAAAAAGAACCGGATAGCAATACTTATTATTTCCACAGAGCGCTAAACAATAACATAAAAACACATCGCTTTTTCCACCCGTTGTTCGCACGGCTTCCATGCTCTCCACTCCCCTAAACGTGACAACTCGGGTATCAGAAAATTCCGACTTTCCCAGTCGTTTATATCACTTTGATGGGCCGTTTATTTTCACTCACTGTAATGTTTGGTCTCGTAATTTACCACAGAATTTCCCCCCGGGGATCTATCTACAATATTTCCCTGAGCAATTGAAGGCAGCACGAAACACGTACTTCTAAACACGTACTTCTAAACACGTACTTCTAAGCAACCACAGCACGTCCTTCACACGACTTGACTCCCAGACGATCTTAGTGCTTAAAGGCTTCTTTTCTGGGCGTCTAAAATGTTGGAGGTTATTGGTAATGTCATTTTATAGGCTAAGATCCATCCACATGCATTAGTTGCATCATGGCTTCCTTGAGGTTGATGAGACAGAATAATTATTATTATGTTGTAGGCTCACAACTTTAAACATGCTTACTACTTTGTTCCCTTCAGGGGTTTGTCTCTCTGTTATTTTTACAGGTATTGATATCTATCATCATTCCACAGATCAATCCCACTGATATAATAGAAAATGTATTTGCATGTATGTTTACAAACAAAGTTGTACAATTTGAATAAAACCAGACCTTAGTTCAGGCCTAAGTAGTGGCCATACTTGCCTAACCAGTTAAGAGATTGGTCGTAGATCACACATATCACACAGGTTTTCCTCCCAGTGCACCAGCTTTCTTTGGGAGGGACATAGCCTAATCAGTGTCACCTTACAGGTCAGTTCAGTTGTTATAGTAACTAAATACAAAATGTTCACATCAAAGGGGGCCTTGTACAAGATGTATGCTAGTTTGACTTGGATTTAGGCCTAGACCATCGCTTACTAAATTAAATTAAACATGCCAGGATTAGGTTACCCCAACAATGCTCATTGTGGTTGGTTTCCAAGTTTTGCTGCACACCATGTAGGCATTTGAATAAGCGTTACTTCGTATTTCCATGATGATGTGACCTTAACAGCCGTTCACCCATGGTTTATTACCTGCCCACATTGAACACGCAAGTTAACGTTGCAACTGCTTCTGAGTACGCATGGAATAAACAAAATATAACTAACTGACCCATATTGTTTCTCTGTAGACTGAGATCAAGAGTAGGAGATCAAGAGTAGCAAAACCCACACAAGTCCTGATAAAGGCCTGCTTGGCACGCGTAGACTGACAGTGACACTTTGGCCTTTTAACTCCATGTAAACCCTCTTGTTTTCTAATCCAATAAGAATAATTTCCCACTCAGAGGTTTCATTAGTTTACGTATTGGAATTTGGTAAACCATCAGTGTAGTTGTTGAAGAATACCGCTTTTTATTTCAAGGATCTGTGACAGGAGTTGGTGAAGAATCAATGTGGAAGATTCTGCTGATTCTGCTTTACTAAATGACTAGATGCTTTCCAGGTACATGCAAAGTGAGAAAAGATGATAGGAACAAGAAATAAGCTAGTAGACAGAAGATAAAACCTGAAGGCTTATTTGTGGGTCACCATTTGTGGCCAATGTTTATGATCTACTTTATACCGTTTTATATTAACGCCTTCATATTTCCCCTCCACTAACATCTATTGCAATGCTTTATTCACACACCTTAGTCGTACAGCTATGGTCTGGCTTCAGCTGGTTCTAAAGGCTTTTGAAGACATGTCGTAGGTCTCATATCACACTGATTCTAGCGTCCTTGCATTGTACTTATTTACTTACATCACATTCTTATCGTCACCTTCTTAAACTAATGGCCTAAGTCATATTTTAAGGTTTTTCCAAAAACATAAAGAACTGAACCAAATATATTGTTGTTCTTTCTTCTGGAAGCAGCCGCCATCTTGTAAAGCTTGTAAAATTGCCTAAGTCACAAGAAAATGTGACTTAAGCCTTTTTTTTATTTTTATTTTTTAATTGCCTAAGTCACACTCTTGACATAGGCCATTATACTACCAGGGTAGGAACAGCATGATCTTTTCAATAAGGATGTAGGCAATTTTACCAGAGGTGGCCAGCATCATGAAGAGATGATTTAGGCAAAAAAAACATTTTCCTCAAAATACGACTTAGGCCATTAGTTTAAGAAGGTGACGTTATGCTCCCCTCTCTCCCAGTGACCCAGAGCAGCAGTAGCCACCATGGCAGAAGCTCACCAGGCGGTGGCCTTCCAGTTCACTGTCACCCCTGATGGCATCGACCTACAGCTGTGCCACGAGGCTCTACGTCAAATCTACCTCTCTGGCCTCCACTCCTGGAAAAAAAGGTTCATTCGCTTCAAGGTGAGAGGTGTCTGACGTATACAACTGTAGGGCTGTAACCTTGGAGAGCCTTGATTCGATTAACTTCATCTAGCATGTAGCTATCTGCTGTGTGCTATCTGTATCTTACAACAGTGTCTGTTCACTTTGTAAACATTCAGTGGCTCAGTGATGTGTTTCTTTTTTGATTGCAGTCATATTATTATGTCAAGCCATGTCTGTTTGTTTGGGTAAAACATTAACTCCCACACAAAGGAGGCTCACCTATTTACTAAACTCCCATAAAAACACAACAGTAACCGTAACCTTCCGGCCTTCCTGTCTTTTCTTTGTGTTCTAGCCTTTGGCCTATTTATCTGTTTACACACATTGACATACTGAGTCACCTAAATGCACTGACCTGCTAGCATTTTCACAAACAGTACCAGTCAAAAGTTTGGACACACTTTCTCAGAACACAAAAGGAATTAGGCAGTGACCAAAAAAAATAAATGTTAAACAAATCAAAACTCTTCAAGATTCTTCAAAGTAGCCACCCTTTGGTATTAACAAGAAATCCCACAAATTAACTTTTAAAGGCACACAAGGTGATTGTGTGCCTTTTTTAATCATTGTGGTTCAACATTCTCCACCTCTAAATTTCAACTTCTAAATGAAAACTACTTGTTGGGGGTGCATTTAAAAAAATTGCAAAAAGTGCAAAAAAAAATAATTTTTAATTAAAATTTTAGTTTTGAAAAGAAATTCATACATAGGCTTCAACTTCACTATTACATTTGTCTAAGAAACAAATTTTAAGCATAAGCCTTTAGATCAAAATGTCGTTAAGATCATGAGAAACGTTTGACTGGTAGTGTACACCTCTTCAGTCATTGTTTTTACTGCTTATAGGTAATAATAATAGTATGCAGCAGTAGGACCCAAAACACTGCTTATGGTATTAAAGGTAATATGACTTTCTTTCTCTGTGACTCCTTTGTAACCCTCTGTTGTTTTACTCTTCAACAGAATGGGGTGATGACTGGTGTGTACCCGGGCAGCCCCACTGGGTTCATGGTGGTGGTGGTGTCCTACATGTCCTACAATAAATATAATCAGCTGGATCCCTCTCTGGGGCTGGTTGCCAGGCTAAGCCAACACATACCTATCGGGTAAGACTAGTGATATCATGTCACGCTGCCCTGGCATGCCGTGAATTGACTAGCAGCGGGGGTTTTTTTTTTAATGGGTTTGAATAAAAGTCTAATTCCTTGACTCTGTTGAACCAGGCTTTGTGTTGATTTTCTGATGAACACAGATGCAGGCAAGTGCTAGTGCTGCTAGATCTGAGAGCAACATTTGATAGAATTGATCATAACATTATTAGTACTAGACTTATGCAATCTTTTGGTATCTCTGGGACTGCCTAGGTGTGGTTTTCATTTTACCTGTCAAACTGAACATTTTGTGTTTCCATTGGTGACCATTGTTCATGTGTCTCTGTAGTTACATGTGGCGTACTTCAAGGCTCCATTCTAGGTCTATTTCTATTCTCAATATACATGTTACTCCTTTGCCACTTCGTCCGCCGGCATGGCATTGCCTTGCACCAATGATACTCAACTAAATCTGTCAGTAAAATCCAATGACTATTTTGTGTTAGTATTGTTATTAACACTTGATTTTATTTTCTATTTCCCTTTCTATTGCTGTTTTTACTTTCTGTTTATTAAGACCTTTTTAATTTCTATTTTAAAAAGTGCTATATAAAGTTATTATTAGTTATTGTCATTATTCCAATCATTATTTCCATGCCATTATCTACATACCTCAGGTATTTACGAGAGAACATGTAGGCTTACCTTTCCCCTTTAATGACTCCACCAGGCTGTTGTTGTAGTTGTTAGGTACTATAAATTTGCTGATATGATTCACCAACTAATCTGCCAGTCTGTCTCATATCAAACTTTATTGTTGCTGTTTTTTAATTGTCCTCTACACCACATATTTGCTATAATTGTCTCATCATGTTCATGCCAATATTGTGCAATAGTTCTTTTAAACGCTTCCTGTTTATATGGCTTGTAATGCTTTTCTTATCAATAATGTTGCTGATTGTCCTTCAAGTCAAGGACATCATTTAGGGCAGTGTCCTTAAGGCTATCACCCTCAGGCATTTCTAAAAACCTTTCACTGTAGTAGTGAGAAACATTTTGTTTGAGGTTAGAGCTCTTAGAGACCGATTATTATATAGCGTTGTATTTTTTCACCCTTGTGAAATTATAGTTATAATGCCAGCTACCTGTCAGGCTTATAAAGCATAAAAGCAAGACTCTGGCCACACTGAGTAACAAAAGATTTTAAGTTATTACTGATCCTTATTGACATAGTTTATTGAACATGACCACAGGGTGGTTTATTCCACTCAGGATGAAACCAATGCATTGTTTATCAATCAAGATTTAGTGTGACTGCTACAGTAGTATTCAGTGTCTAGTATTGTTTTTCCAATCTGTGTTCTTTTAGTGTCATCTCTTTTAGATCTCTAAATTGGTCAAGCTTGAAAATGAAAAGGCCTATTTTATTTCTTTGCACGCCATATCACCATGCTGTTTTTTTTCCTGTAGGCAAGAACTTGGTACGATCAGATTGGCTTTTTCACAAAGCCCCACTATGCAGTCTAATGAGCAAGTTCTGCCTTGCTGCCGTTATTTGACTCCCTCTGTCTTTTTCCCTCCTCCCCTCTGTTTCTTCCTCTTTCTCTTCACACAGCCGATACATGTCTACAGACAGCCAGAGGATTGTAGGAGGTGTGCTGGTGGGCACAGGCTTGTGGGTCACCATAATCTTCATCATGAGGAATGCCCTGAAGTGCCTGTTGTCCTGGCATGGCTGGATGCATGCGCGCCGTGGCTCAGTGTCCTGGTCGACCCGTCTCTGGATGGTGAGACAAGGACCTGGGGAGAACATGACTTAAAAACAAAAACCTCTCTTGTCTTAACGCTTACCCAGAAAAGAAAAAGACAGCAAGGTTTCTATTAAAATAATACTGATGGAAGACTCACTCAACACATAGCGGGTTTTGCTTTGGCCAAGTCGGCCTAGTTGTCAGGGAAACAACTGATTCCTTGTGTGAAGTGCAGGTGACATACAGTAGGCCCATGTCATGATGCCTGCACTGGCCCTGTTCATTTTAACCCACTAATTAACTCTAACTTTAATCCCCCCTCTCCTCCCCTCCCCCATATCTGCTCTTCTCGTCTAGTTACTAGTGAAGGTGTTCTCTGGCAGGAAGCCAATGCTGTACAGTTTCCAGAACTCGCTGCCCCGGCTACCTGTCCCCCCCATCAACGACACCTGCAGAAGGGTACGTTACACCTGTGATGTCTCCACAGTTGCTTTGTGTACATCTCTGATTGTTTAAAATGATCGTAGAGACGACGTGAATTCTCATCAAAGTTTGCATTGTTATTTTATGAAGCACCATAAAGTAGCAGTCTCTTGTTTAGATGTGTAAGAGCTCTTGTATGAGTGACTTTCGCGATTGTTGGCCTCATTAAATGAATTTCCCTCCTTCTAGGGGCATATTATAAATGAGTAAAGAGTACAATAATTTCATGCATATCCTCCTACAACTTCTAGGCACCATCTATATGATTTTACCTCTAAAGATGCAGCTCAATAGTCCTACTACCGCCTATCCAGAAGAAAATTGGAAATGATGGACTGCATCCATTATTACTCCTTGAAAGAACCAATTGAGAAAAAGCCAGTAACTACCATTTGAAGTGTTGGTGCTTTCTGTCATCCCGTGTATCCTCAGTCAGGTGCCCCTATTGTGTGTTGAGAAAGATCTTGCTTGAAGTAGTGAAACTACCTCTCAACTTCAGAATGCCCCTAGTCACAGCTGACCAGTTCCAAGTGGATTTCAAACCAGGCATGCGAATAAGCTGTTCAACTGAAACTACTTGAAAATCTACACCCCCTTTTCTTTTGAAGAGTTGCCTCAGGTCCTCTTTCTTTGTCCCATGGCCCTGTTGCCCAAGGCAACACTCACTAAATACACTACCTAACTAAGACCAGTTATTATCAGACAAGGGAGAAGGGATCGATGACATGTCTTTTCTGGTCTGTCTGCTCTTTCCTTGTCTAAAACCGGTGACTTGTGTCCATGTTTAGCTCTTTGTGCCAGTGCATTGTCTACATGCTATGTGAATGTGTTTGCAGTACCTGGAGTCAGCCCGCCCACTGATGGATGATGACCAGTATAAACGGATGGAGGGCTTGGCTAAGGACTTTGAGAAGAACCTGGGACCTAGACTGCAGTGGTACCTCAAACTCAAGTCCTGGTGGGCCTCTAACTATGTGAGTCACACCAACTCTCAGCTGTTGAGGGTTTAATCACAGTTTAGTACACTACTCTTTGGTCATGAATCAAGGCAGAACTATCAAGGAAAGCCATGTTTCTAATAGGCTCATCTTCTCGTCCTTTCTTTCCTCCCTCTCTTTGTCTGACTCAGGTCAGTGACTGGTGGGAAGAGTATATCTACCTCAGAGGCCGTGGGCCCATCATGGTCAACAGCAACTACTATGCCATGGTAAGACCTCTCTCCCCGAGTATCTCCAAACAGTGGCTCAGCCTGTTGTTTAAAGCTGCATTATGTAACATTTTTATGTAAAAATGCAAGCGCCTTATCAGTCTAGTTCATGAAGTGGGGCTGTGACAGAGGACTGGCCCATCCCTTCATTGAGACGCTGTAGTTTCGCTCTATTCACCCCAATGAAGTTGGTAGGTGCGCTGGCGGGAAAGTCCTCGGAGCACAAGAAGTGACGAATCACAACTTACGAGCCAAACTCACAGCTCCCAAACAGCAGTGCGAGCTAGCGCTAAAAAAGTTGATTTACCATAAGCAAAGATGACTGAAGCTGCTAACAAAGCTGCATACAGTTACCTCTCGATGCCACTTGGGGCCGACAACGACTACATTACATGATATTACACAGTGCAGGTTTACTACATGAAGGATGTGACTTGATTCTCTGTGGGCGCTTTTGAAAGACAAACTCAATGTGGGTGCTATCGGTTTGTTTGATGTATTGTGTGAGAGTAAGCCTTTGCCAGTGTTGTGACTAAAAACACTGCAAAGGGGTAGAGCAATATGCATGGCTCGATTTCTCTCTAATTCTAGGCTGGTGAATAGAAATTTTCATTTTCTTATCCCAAGGCAGGGGTTGAATGATTTGTGCAGAGTTGCAGTTTAGTCTATGTTGCCCCCTACCATTTTAGAGTTGAAGTTTCTTTGATGCGTGGCACAGTGACAGATACGACGGGGGGGGGGAAAGCACTTTAGCAATCTATAAGCATGTGACAACTTTGTGTAATGCTTTCACTCAAACATTTTAGAAATTTTAGAAATTATTTTCAACTAAGTTCTATCTGTAAAGAAAATGAAGTATAATGTTGGTTATACTTCTCAATAAAACTGAAGCATTGAAATGAGAGTTTTGCCATTTTGATTATCATCTTGTGAATAGATTGGTTGATGGACACAACCCAGGTTTGGCTCCTGTTTGATCAGTGTTACTGGGCTCCCCTCCAGTAGCTAGCAGCAGTTCTAAATGACATTATTAAATGGAGCATCAACTTCCTTCCAATAACTGATTTGACAGAACATGCTGTCTTGCAGATATTTTGCCCACTGTCTAGTGTGGATGGTGATCTACAGAATGAGATTCTGCTTAAACAACAGTTTTAGCCTTTCAATTAGACGTTAAGTGCCTCCTGATTAACTCCTGTGTGACTGCGTGGATGGCTGATGCTTTTCTTTGAAATATGTAAACTTGTCTGTGTAGTGTCTGGAAGAAATAGGCCACCTCTTCACACTGTCTCAGGAGCTCATTACAGCTACAATCAGCTGGCTTAGGCGTTATTCAGCAGCTCAGTTGGCATGGTTACGGTTGTAGCATCGCACCTTTTACAGATACAGTACAGATACTGTCTGAAAACGGGATTGCTCCAACTGTGTGGCATATTTGTGATCGGTTCCTGTGTATACGCAGTGAACTCACCCAAGACAACTAGCCACCACAGGTCCCTCTGTGTGTTTCTGCCTGAATGCGTGGGACAGTAGACTGGGCTGTTACTACAGCAGAGCAGGCATGAGTCACTGCTCCCAGAGATGCAGCCCGGTGTGTGTCTGTCTGTGTGCGTTTATCTGCCGGACACTATCACTGGGTCATGACTCTGCCGGCGCCAACTCAATGCACACTAAACGGCTACATCTCCCATCTTACTTGAAGAGCCTGTTGCTAAAGACACATCTTTTAAACAAGGTAGACTTTGTATGGGGGTCAGTGGAACAGCACTCGTCATGTTTGGAATAGTAGGTCATGATTGCCGGGCATACTGTATCTATACATATGGTACTGGGCTAAAATAAGAACAAAGAATCTGACATTCACACAGTGAAATTGACTACTCTTTCAGCTCTTTACATTTCTGTGTGTATTGACAAATCAATGAAAGTGAATAGTGCAGAGTAGGTCATAGGTCACATAATGCCAATACACAAACACAATATAAAATTTAAAAAATGCAACAAAAAAAGTTCAATAAGGTGTCATAGTGCTGTAAGGTGACATTGGTGTCCATAGGTATGTCCACCCGTGGTTTTTAGGGCAGTGTAATGCGAGGAATGCAATGTGCTCGATTATTGTCTTATTACTGATCCTCTCTCTTCTTTTCTTCAGGACTTCCTGTATGTGTTCCCCACTTCCATCCAGGCTGCCAGGGCAGGTAATGCCATCCATGCTATCATGGTCTACAGGAGAAAACTGGACAGAGCCCAGCTCCAACCAGTGAGTGTAGAGCATCGCTCCCTGTCTCTCTCTCTCTCTCTCTCTCTCTCTCTCTGTCTCCTTAAACGAGTCACTTTAACTTTGATTAAATTATAGTCCTTATACAAGCTGTATCTAAATATATATTTAGTAACATGCACAGTACATATTTGACTATCAGTCGTGTGTAAATGTTTAACTTGCTCATTTATGATGTATTGATATTAACTAAAGAGACATTTCCACATTGTAACTACAGCTGTCATATTAAATTAGTCTTTTTAGACAACGAGAGCCTTTTTATCCCCCCCATAACCTCCTCCTCCTCCTGCTGCTAGAAAAAGTTGTTATCCATAATTTTTCCAGTGATTATGTGACTTGAATGAGCTGTGCACTGTGCTTTGCTTGTTCTGCTGTAAGAGCAGCTATGATTACCAGTGAGGTGAGATCATGGACGTTATCTGCAGGCTTGCTGGATAAGCTGAAGGCTGATGTGTTTTTTTTTTTACTGCCACATTGTTGTTTCTTCTACCTCCTTAATTCTGTCTCGCCTTCCCTCACCAACATGCATGATGCTTAAATTCAAATTCTTTTTGTACACACACCATATTGACAGTTCTTCAACATCTTATATGAACAGACACACAGGTATTTTACACACACACACTGCATACATCTTTAGAAACATGCTTGCATGCACTCTCTCTGTTGCACACTCACGTTCGGTTGTTTGTGTTCTACTGTTTTGTTCCTTCGCCGCCTCGGACACCACGTTAGATATACTTGCTGGCGAACAAGGTTCCTCTGTGTTCGGCTCAGTGGGAGCGGATGTTTAACACCACCCGCGTCCCTGGTTTGGAGACAGGTAAGAGGAGGGCAAACCTCAGTGCTGCCCTCTGACCCCTGCCCTGTGACCCTAGCCATTGGCGCGGCAACACCCAATTGGAAACCCTGACTCCTGGACTCGTTGTCAACCAGCACAGCCCTGAATAGAACCTGCCTCTTATTTCCTCTTTGTTTTGAGGTTCCCAGTTATTGCGGGAAGTTTTAATGTAAAGTTGGATATTGGACTGGGGGAGATGAATTATTTCAATTTGCGTAGGTGATCTAAATATCTAAAAGTATCTAAATTTCAATGCAGTGTTCTCTAGGGCTTTGCTGGTGGCATTGAGGCAGCAGGCCACTGGTTTCTGGACCCTGCTCATGTCTCCTACCCTGGCAGCCTTCCAAAGTCTCTCCTGCTGCTTCGGACTGCTTCTCAACCCAATCCTTATCTCCTCTCCTTCACTCCATCCACTCTGTTGTCCCCTTAGGTGTGTGTCTTCTGCTCTCTGGGGTTTTAGTGAATTAGTTTGTCATCTGTCTGTGTTTGACTCTCCCCTTTTTACTTTTCAGCTCATGCTCCTACACACTATTCCCATGTGCTCATCCCAATACGAGCGTATGTTCAACACCAGTCGTGTCCCAGGTGTAGACACAGGTAGAGTCTTAGACGCACTGCCTCCTCCCACCCTACTGTTATTCCTCCTTGGCACGTTTTGTACACCTTTTGTACACTTAAATTTAAATCACTCTTTATAAATAATAATGCATGTGTACTGGTCCACATGGCAAGTACTGATTTGCATGTGACTGATGTGACCTAGCCTTGTAGTTTGAGCATTCAAAGAGTTAGAGGATCCAGATAAGACCTAGAAATTGAATCTGCATTGGGCTGGCTGGGATAGCGATAAATCAAATCTGAGCTATTGTAGGTTTATTGATTTTAGAGTGTGCAACAAAAACATAAATCTAAATTGCTCAGCAGTATGTGGTACATGGCATTTGAAAGGTGATAAAGTATCACCCTTTGGATATTTATTATCTAAAGTAATGATTGATCTCTGAGAGGGCAGGAAGCCATTTCATAGGAAGAAATGACCTTATTTTGAGTATGATGAACCAGAACGTCCTGGATGCTGACCAAGAGAGTCCTCTGCAAGGAGCTAACCCAATATCCTGCATGTACATTCAGTCCGTAGAGGACCTCTGTTGCATGATTTAACTTTGTCATTTCTATATTTATGAACTATATCTGTGCTGTTCCTCTGTCCAAGGACAGTTCAGCACATATTTGTGAAAACGAGCAACTCTTTCTCAAAGCTAGAAACCTCAGAACCAAGATTCTAATGTGTGATGTCGTCTAGACGTACATGTTTGCCAACATACTTGGACGTAGTGTTAACACGTACACTAGGGGACAGTGTCGCATTTACTAAAACTATTCCAAGATATGGAAACCTGTTTTCACCCCCGGTAAAAGTAAACAAAGAGACGTTAAGTTTGTTTTAATTCCATTTTGGGTCCAAATCCCCCAACGCTACCGGCTACACTCCCCTGCTCAACCAATCAGCGTAAGGCAAACTGAACTGTCCTAATGCACAAGGAAAACATTTGAGCACTGAAATGCAGTGGTTTCCTCCTTTTTTAACGAATGAACATTTGGGAGTTTTATGTTACTCTCTTTGATAGTTTTATGTGATTAATTACTTTGATGGCTAGAGTTTGTAGTTTTCCCCTATGTCGTAATATGTATTATTGAGGCTGTTCCCTGTGTGTGGAGGAAAAAATGGAAGTACTTAATTGATAAAATTGCTATCTGTTCAGGAGGAGTGTTGAATAGAAGATACTTCTAAAGGGATGCATAAGAGTTTAATGCAGTTCGGACTGTCATAAGCTAGTTATAAATAATGTTTTTGAATCTTGTCAGTCATGTTCAGTGAATGTATTCACGTTCCAGAGGAAGCTACATTGCTGAAGGTGCCCTTACAGTAAGAAGATCCACTGTAGGCTAAAGATTACCTGGGTGCGAGGTTGTTGTACTTGGGATCAAAATGTTTCTAGCATAAATGTCCTCTTCCCTGTCGTGCCTGTAACTGGGTAAATGCTTGTTTGAACACTTTAGCGTCACCAAATCAATATTGTGACTTTTTAACAAAAATAACACGGGGCAAAAAGCTTTACATTGGGGTCTAATGGTTATGAGTGATGCTGCTCAAACAAACATTTGGACTCAACCATAATCCAAACCACCACCACCCCATTCCCAAATTACTTTCCTTTTTCATCTCACCTCCTCTCCTGCCCATTTCAAGCTGCTTTAGATTGTCTATTGGACATTCTCCCCCATTATTATGTAGCTCCTTCTAATTCAAATGCATATTATTTTAGAAGGTGAATATTCACTTAAATAATAAATAAATGGGGACTACAGATGTAAATTAGCCTCGTGGCTAACTCTGACACATTTACATTGAAGTGTGAACTAAAATGTTGATTGATGTGTGTCCCTGCCAAATAAATCTTAAATAAATAAATAAAATAAAAGCATCATCACTCATAAAAATTACTTTTGTGCCTTTTCTAAATGTAATGGATATCGCAGAATTTCTCTACTGTCTTATTTACTAACACATGCTCCATCTATACTTCCTTTGAAGTCCTGCCCTCCTTTCTCACTTTGTCTAGAAAACTCTTGGCCTCTTTAACCATAAGCTGTACTGAGATATAGGTACAAAAGAAAACTCACCCACCGCCAACCCCCCCCCCCCCCCCCCCCCCACCCCCCCCCGCCCTACACCCCGCCCCTTTGTCCCCCTTTCTCTCTTTTTCACTTTTTCTATCTCACTTTTTCTATCTCCTCACCATCGCTTCCTCCCTCCCAGACGTCCTTCAGCACGTGAATGAGACTAAGCACATTGCTGTGTACCACAAGGGGCGTTTCTTCAAGGTGTGGATGTTTTATGACGGGCGGCTGCTGTTGCCACGGGAGATAGAGCAACAGATGGAGAGGATCCTGGCCGACAAGTCTGAGCCCCTGCCAGGAGAGGAGGCGCTAGCTGCACTTACTGCAGGGGAGAGGTGGGTGGCCTTATGATGAAAGATTGGTGCAGCCAGACCACTCAGGAAGGGGTGAAGTAAATGTAGATGGACATTTATTGTAGTGATATTATTATTATTATTATTATTATTATTATTATTAGAAACGAAAAACAACTATCAATTTAGGTGAACCTTTTTCTAGGCTGTGCATCAGAGAATATAAATGGGTTCATGAAAGAAAATGGCTAAACTGTTTTTTTTATTGTTCAGTAATGTTTGAGGAGGTTGAGGAGTTAATCTGGGCTTGGTGGCGTACTTGCTTGCTAGCCATAGGAAACTCAACATTTATACCAGAGTTATTCATTTAGGGTAGCTCATCGTTACCCATCCTCTGGGTCTGTACTTTTTGTAATATAACAATATCAGTACTTAATTTGCTGTCCTGTGAACTCTGCTTCCCCTCACAGGACCCCATGGGCCAAGGCTCGTGACACCTACTTCAGCCGTGGTAAGAACAAGCAGTCTCTGGACGCCATCGAGAAGGCGGCCTTCTTTGTAACCTTGGATGACACTGAGCAGCGGTACGATGAGAACAACCCAGTCAAGTCTTTGGACAGCTATGCCAAGTCCCTCCTCCATGGAAAGTGCTACGACAGGTGCGTTTATTTAGAAAGCAGTGGTTGAAATGATCTTGACTCCATTTTATTTGTTCTTTTACAGTAGCGTAGTAGTAGCTCATCTACAAATAAACTGAATGCATTTATTGTTTGTTCTTTAGGTGGTTCGATAAATCTTTCAACCTGATAGTGTTCAAGAATGGCACCATGGGACTGAATGCGGAGCATTCCTGGGCTGATGCTCCGATCATTGGACATCTCTGGGAGGTGAGCCACTATGTTTTGTCTAATAAATTGGTACAGATACAGATCCAATTATGGTATTTTGGCAATTTCATCAAATGTGGGTTTTGCTGTGAGTTTAAGGGTGCTTTCTTCACATTATAAAATACCCTGGTAGTTTATGACTGTGATGAAATGAAACACATTGGCTACAGGATATCAAATAAATGTTAAAACCTTTCTCTCTGTGGTGCAGCATGTGCTTACCACGGACCCTCTTAAACTGGGATATACTGAGGATGGCCACTCCTGCGGGGAACCCCACCCCAACCTGCCTGGTCCCCAGAGGCTGCCGTGGGACATTCCTGCTGAGGTAAGACACCACTAGGATGCCTCTCATAGTCTGGTTCTTGAAATGGTGAGACTCAGGTTTGGAAAGACCTTGACTGCCCTCTGCTGGTAGCCTTTACCATGTGCACGTTTGCTGTTAGTATTGTTAAAAAATCCTGTATTTGAAATTCAGAAAGTGGCAATACAGTAAGGGACGTGTTAGTTTGATTGATAATGAATCCATTGCCATTGGTATGAACTTGTTCACTGAGTATGAATATGATTGTATTGTCAACCCGGTCATGCTATATCTGTTAATATGATAGTATATGTATAACATACAACTGTACTACTTCCCCTAGTGCCAGGAGGTCATCCAGAGCTCTCTGACGCTGGCCAGGACTCTGGCTGATGATGTGGACTCTCACATCTTCCCCTTCAATGACTTTGGTAAGGGCCTGATTAAGAAGTGCCACACCAGTCCCGATGCCTTCATCCAAATCGCCCTGCAGCTGGCTCAATACAGGGTGAGTAACTCCAACTCGCTGGCGTATGAGTAAAAACCTGTGTTCCTTGCACTTTTCATGTATCCTCTTTTGTCAGGAAACTTTGATCCTAATGTGTCTTACTAATAATAAGAGCATCAGCTGAAAGCGTAAAATGTGGCCTCATGTTGCTTTGAAAATTCACATATAAAAGAGGTGATTGTCAGATCTCTTGCTGTTTGTCCACCCCCTGTAAGTGTAAATGTAAGCCTGCTGTACTGAAGTGATGTTTGTGTAATATCAACATGCTGAGAAATGTACTGACTTCTTTATAAGACAACTGCCAGCAGCTTCACAGAGAATATGTGGTTATAAGTCTGGTGCATATTGTCTTTCACCAGGACAAGGGGAACTTCTGCCTGACATACGAGGCGTCCATGACCCGCCTGTTCCGTGAGGGCCGTACAGAGACGGTGCGCTCCTGCACCATGGAGACCTGTGCCTTTGTCCGTTCCATGATCGGCGATGAGACGGTAGGGCTAAACGGGAACACTCCTCACCTGGGATTACAATACTGCTGATAGTCTCTAGTTACCATACCCATCATAACAACATGAGGAAATGTGTAGCACTGCCACCCAAAACGGCTACACAACTCTTTACACGCTTCCCCTTCACTCTTTCTCTCTCCTGTTCCTTTGTCCATCCTTCCTCTCTTCATTCTCGTTTTTCCCATCTCTCTAACCACTTTCCTATTCCTCTAACATATTCCAACTCTTATATAACTGGTTCCACTCTTCCTGTTCCTTTTGCCTTTAGTGTCCCCCTCTGTCTGCCCTCCCTCATCTGTCATGTTTCTTTCACTCTCATCGCTTTGCTTTCTCACCTCTTTCCTCTCCACCCAGAGAGAAGAGCGTCTGAAGCTGCTGAAAGAGGCAGCAGAAAAGCACCAGAACATGTACCGCATGGCCATGACCGGGATGGGCATCGACCGCCACCTCTTCTGTCTCTACGTGGTCTCCAAGTACCTGGGCGAGGACTCTGCCTTCCTCAAGGAGGTATGAGCTGTTGCCCACACAGGGTGACATATTGCCTTTGGTTTCACTTGGGATACAAGTCAGATGTAACATGTAACTCAGCACTCAACAGCTGATCCAGGCTTTAGAGAAGGCACTTGTGTTTGGAACTTCCTATAGGCATTTGTAGTTGTGATGGTGCCCCCCGGGGGCAGCAACTTGAACTGCAGGAATAAGGTGCATGAGTCATGCTCCAGATTCACAGGGGTCTCTTTCTACTGCAGACTGTCTACAGGTCGTCAAACTGATGTTTACCTGTCTGCCTTATATTGCTGCATGTATGAACTACTCTTGCTATACAACAGTAACACCTAGCAACGTCATGTGAATTCAGCTCATGACCTTTGTTGTGCTACACGTCTCTCTCTCCCCAATCGGTAGTCACTCTCTGTTGAATACTATCTAATAAAGAATGCCTTAACAATATTTAAAAAATGTTCTTGTAGCTAAGAACTCAGAGTCCATCCTCAAGTCGAGGTGTTTTTTGTTGACGAGTGGCTAAAGCGCTGTGTCTTCTGTTTATGTCTAGGTCCTGTCTGAGCCATGGAGGCTATCCACCAGTCAGACCCCACTGCAGCAGGTAGCTCTGTTTGACCTGCTCAAACACCCTGAGTATGTGTCCTCTGGAGGTGGCTTTGGTCCGGTGAGTTATCCAATCAAAATGATTCACATCCATACTCAGGACAGCAACTTGACTTTTGAATAGGAGGTGATCTCTACGGTGGTTACCGGTTACGAGTTAATTTTCTATTATTTTTTTAAGTAACTGATCACAAAGCATGGCTAGGTCTAGCTCCTAGCTTAGTCCCCTATGAGCTGGAGTGCAGCCTGAGATCCTTGGGCAGGATCTGACTGTTAGTCTAGATCAATCTATAGGATGTTTTTTTTTAATGGTTTTTGATTTTTAAATGCCCTTAGTAAACTGTTTTTAGATAAGACCTTTTAGAAAATATAACATTTGCCATGTTAGTTGGTATGAAAAAGATAATGAGTAATTTTGCCCTTAATGCTAGCAATATCAAGTGGTATGGAGACGAGCCCTTCAACTCACCCCTCTGCTCTGTGTGTGTCAACCAGGTGGCTGATGATGGTTACGGTGTGTCTTACATCATTGTTGGTGAGGCCCTCATCAACTTCCACATCTCTAGCAAACACTCAAGCCCACAAACCGTAAGTTCACTTGATTTCCCTTCATACTTACAGCCAATTCAGCTTCTCCTCTGTCCTTTTTGTTTTACCTCTCCTTTGACCATCTCTCCTTGCCTCATTCTAGGACTCCCACCGTTTTGGCACCAACATCCGACAGGCCATGCTGGACATGCTGGATCTCTTCCAGCTTGACAAGAAAGCCACCGAGTGATCGTTTCCTCCTTGGGTGGAAAAAGCATAAGAAATTGTTTTTAACAAAAATGTATTCTTCCTGAAGATTGTACAGAAATAAATAATGTTGGGTTGTATTTCTTAGTTAATTAATGTTAAAGAAATGATTCTGATTGAGAGGGTGTTTGAAAACATTTGTCATTTTGTTTTATTTTGTGAGGGGTGCATGTGTATGCTTGGGCAATAGGAGATTCTGGTGGAAGTGGGTACAGGTAGTGCACAGATCAAAATGTTTATCTGCAGGACTGTATGCACTGGTGCCTTAGTGACCCACTAAAGTAAAAGGGTAGAAAGGGAGGAGAAGATTAGCGCCACTCTAGTGCTCTTGTCCATATTAACACAGCTAGCAAGAGACATTTCAGCTGAAGAACTAATACAGTAATACAAAATTGAACATTAAATATCCAACCTCTTCCATTATCTGAAAGAAAATTTTTGCTTGGGTTGATAAATGCTACAAGATGCTGACTAGATTTTGTCCCAGTTGGTCCATCCCTCACATCTGCGGAACATGGGGGTGAAAATCCTTTGTCACTGTTTTATTTTTTTGCCCTAGAAGCTTCCCTCCGATCTTCAGGAGCACCCAGAGCTTGACGACTTGGGGGAGACGGCAACTTTGATGTTCAACTATTTCAACAAACCTGGTCTTGCTTAGTCTCCCTTACTTTCATATGGTTCAGTGGGGGGGTGTTTACCACCTCTTGAGCGTAGAAGCGTTGATCTAGAATAGGTTTCACTTTTTCAGATGATGATAAATGAGGTTATCCGTGTTACTCTGGAAAGTGACCCTAGATCAGCATAACTCCAGTCTGGGAAGCTTGTTGGATACTGACCCAGAAGACAGAGGCCTGTTTCTAGTGGCCCAGTCGGAAGAAAGGATCTCCATTGCCTTTCTGGTTCTCGTATGTACAGCCAGTTTGTTCGTTTTAGCAGCAGTAGATGACATACTGTGTTTTTGTTGTTTCGATACTCAGGTTTTATTAACATGGCCTAGTATTCTGGGGTGCTGGCTACAGCAAGATGTGTGCTTATGTTCGCATGTACCTGTGCAACAGTACATAAGGTTGAGATGCAATACAGTGCAGTGTGACACCAGTGAACCATTTCGTAGTATAGCTTTGACCTCCCTGTTGCAGACGGGTGATTGGCTGGACAGGGTACGTTTTTGGGGGGTAATCTCACTTGCACGGTGTGTTGAATTTGGCTGGCACATAGTGTGGCCAATGGTGACTTTTCTGTGTCGTTTAGTGTGCTAAAAAGGGCAAGGTCACTGTACTTTGGTTATGTTGTGCACTCCATGACTGGCCCTTCAGCTCAAGCTAACCGATTCCTAACTACCTTGCTAGCCTTTTGTCAGATCACTATGATCTGTCTGTCTTCGCTTTATCTCCGCTTATAATGGAACTGTAAAATTGTATGATCAGACTCGAGATGTAAAACTGTAAGCATTGTGGTGTTGCAGCTGTTGTTGCCTAGTCAGACGAGATGCTTAATTCACTGGTGGGTTGTTATGTCCCTCCAGTAGGAAATCACTTGCATTGTTTCTCCTGCATTGTTCTGTTAGACAGCTTGCATTACATTTTAAGGCCTGGGAGTCAGACTAAACAGATATACAGTAATGTTTAGGAAGACCAGATATACAGAAGGGCTCTCCTGCTTAGAAATGCACTTCTGTTTCCTGTTTTGTCAGTACAGAATCTTATTTATTTTTTCCATGTTTTAACCTCTGTATTCACACATTGACCTGTTCAGGACATGCATATCTATGAGCTGAGTGCACCTTCTACTGAGCACTAACTTGAGTTAAGTCTTTGCTGGTTTAAGAAGTGAAACAGGCAAAAATATGATTCCTTTTTTTTGACATGACATTTAGTTTTGTGACATGGCATTTTGTTATCACAGACTTTGACAATGATGTGTTGTAGTTGTATGACTTTTTATCTCAGTAGACCTCATGTTTACGCTGCTGCATGGTTTTCAAGATGAAATTGTATATGTTTGCCCTTTAAATTAAAGATGTGTATTGAGACAAGCAGCTGATATACCAAAACCAGTTTTAACACAATAAAAGTGAATGTCAGACAGCTGTATCAGCTCTAAGTATGTAATTTCTTATTTACGTATTGATCCGTTTCTATTCATCATTTAAATCCCATAATACTTTAATGTGTGTGTGTGTGTGTGTGTGTGTGTGTGTGTGTGTGAGGAAAAGCTCTATTCACTTCCACCAGTTGGTCCCATGTAGTTGCTGTTTCCCCCTATAGGGGGACAGAAGAATGAAATGTCAGACGCAGTGCAATTCCAAGAATCAGCAGTGAGTTCAGCTCAAAACTGCATATATGGGGAATGTCCAGTGCATATCTGACCATGTGGCACAGAGCATACAAGGAATTATGAACATAGAGACACAGTGGACTGTACAGTATAAGGATATATATCATTTAGGCATTTAGCAGATGTTTCTATGCAGAGCAACTTACTCATGTTGGCTCTTCAGATGTTTGAAATGACCTCAGTCAAGCACAAAGGTCATAAGATCTGGACAACATTGATCCATGATGATCTAACTACGTTTAGTTCAGACGAGTTGAAACCCCCCTGAAATGAGTCTGGTGTGAAAATGGGATCCTTCCTTCCGGGCCAGTGTTTACTTCTCAGAGGGAAGCTGGCCGCAGCACTGGCCTGCCATCTTGCCAGGTGGCTGGGCTCAAGTGGACCGCACCGAGGAGCCAGTTCCGTCCCTGGGGTATTAAGTCCTTTCACTGGGGCTATTCAGCTATGAACTCAAATTAAACGGAAGACGTTTAAAGACATCGCAAGGTGACAGATTACCGAGGAGGGCAGAGGCAGAGGAGTGATTACATGTGACAGTTTCCCCTCTAGTTCCTCTCCACATGTGCACGCCTCCACAACGGGTACACCCAACCCGGTGTCACCCTGCCCTGGGCTTCCGCTAGCAGGCTAACATTTCAAGGCTGCATTCCTGAAGTCTGCTTGCTCCTCATCAACTCTGGGAACCTGCAGTTTGGCTGCTTGAGAAAAAGGATCACTTTCAAAGGCAGCCCTTTTGTATATCTTATATTTTTCATGCGTCTCTATCAAAAGCATGAAGTCTCATGTGTCCTGGCTTCTTTCTGTACGTCGAGGAGGATCGGATTTGTATTTTACAAACAAACCAGCAATGTCCCTGTCTATTTAAAGCACAGGACAGACACACACACACACACACACACAAACTGACCATATCCATACAGCATAAACAACAGCCTTGCAACCAGTTGGCCCCTGGACAACAGTCTTTAAATTGTGCATCTAATTGGCAAGCTGGAAAACCCATTCACTCAAGAGCAGACTCTGAAACCTAAAACCTTGACTTGCACTTTCTAAAAGTAGCCTGTTGGAGAGGTCTCCGGCCTCCGCTTGTCACCAGTTTAATTCATGTGCCACTTGCTCCACAACACCCTCAGTGAAAGCGGGGAGCCAATGTTGCCAATCCTGTTTTATAAGCTAGTCATTCATGCGGGAGCGGGGCCGTTGCACAGTGATCACTGGTTGCAATTATGAAACGCCGCAGAGAGGAGAATAATATTGTTCTCATTTCAGCTACTGTACGCGGATCGAATATCGGCCGAGCTTCCTCATTCGCGTCATCCTTGATTTGGGGTTTGGCAGGACGGTTTGTTTTTCCTGCACCTTTGGACGACTTACGTAAAGGGCTCTGTTATGCTCCCACCTAATTGAGTATGTTGATACAGTGAAAAAGGGGAAAACAAGTAACCCGCTGCAACATGTTAGTATAAGGAGGGAAGTTTTTCACCACAATGATTCTTGAAGGTTTTATGTTTTGCCTTGAATTAACATTTTGCTGGACCTCACAAAGAGAACTGCACTGTTCTGAATAAAAGACAAAACATAACAAACCAAAGTACTGTACACACACACACACACACACACACACACACCACAGATTGTGGATTAAGGATTTTATTGTGGCATTTTGCTAATAGCTGCTTTATTTGATGTAAAGAAAGTGGTGTGATGTAGGTCATTTAAGGTTCCTCTCCCAAACTTCATCCCCCCTCCAGCCCCTCCACTGTCCTCCTATGAAGCGCAATCCTCTCAGGCCATTGACATCTTAACTTCATCACCTCACAAACCCTGGTGCCACACTAGAATGTCTTCTGAATTTCATCTGGCCGAGAACTGTGTCCAAATGTCCAAAAGTGCTATATGAATCTAAGTGGTTAAGGCGAGGGTGTAAAAGGAGAGGGCGAGCAGGGTGCTTGGTGTGGAGGTACTGTGTCTGCGGCCTGCTGCACCTGTCTAGCTGCGCGACAGGGGCACGGCCTGGGGGCCTCAAAGTGGACTTCAGCCAAGGGGCAGCAAGGAAGGAAGGTAAGGAAGTAGGAGGGCGGAGGTTGGGGTGAATGTGATTCCCCTGAGAATCTCACCCACCGCATGCTCACCACACCTATAAATAACCTTTATTAGGTTTAAGTGGAATTAGTGGAGATGTGAGTCGTCAGCATGCTTACAGATATATAATCACATCACTTTCTGAGCTCACACTAAGGGGCTCAAACACACACATATCGGAGTACATGTCGCTATCGCGTGAAAACCTCGTAACCTTTGGTGAACGTATGGTCGTGATTTCACTTCAGTTGAAGGATGACATGCTCCTGTATGGGTTGAGAAAATTAAACCTTGGGTGTATTACATCTTTACAAAACCATTTTCATTAACTCAAAAATTCTTGGTTGGCCAGCTAAGATAAGTCATTTTGGAGATAGGTGAAGGTTTTCACACAACAACAGCAATATGCAAGCAAACCAGGACCTACTGTATTACTGGACACTTACTGAAGTGTGCATTTATTATTACATGTAAAAAAAACATTTGATTCTTGGGGGAAAAAAATTGAAAAAACATTCAAAGAGATAGATATTAGAAAAAAGAGATGGGAAAAAGATATAAGGAACAAAGGAAGACATTAAGAATTATTTTGGCTCTTGGTTCGAAGGTAAGATCTTGCCCTGACTACACTAGGCCAATATCAAATAAGTATTCACTGCATGACTCAATAGGAAGGACAGTAAGAAAATGTAAACTTTATTGCAACTTTGTCAATTCTAAGTTCTCTGATTTACAGAAGAGAAAAACACTTGTAATGGCACAGTCATCGTAATATGTACATTGCTGATATTGCAATAATCCGGACACTTTTGTTGCCCAGATTTAAGAGTGGGACACAGGAGGCACACGGCATCACGTTTTCTCAGTCTGTGGAGGGAAGGAATAATAAATCAAAGCTTTTCCTGCGACTTACACGTTAACGTACCACAGCGTTTGATAACAGCATAAGCACGGGAACTAGAAAAGCTCTTAACATAAAGGGCTTCGTTGGGGAAATCACAGTTTGTCCGTTGTACATTCAGCTCTGGGAGCGATTAAGACGTTGACGTGTTCACAACACACCGCGTTGCACTAAGACATTTGGTGATTTGATAAGCTTCAGTAGACCTGAGTGTTTCAGTCGATACAGTAAACTTGTTAGATCAAAGTTACAATCAATTAGTGGTAAAGTATTCATTGTGATGGGGGCCAGGTCCCAAATTGGCACAAGAGAGAGTCTGCACTGTTACTACTGACCAATACAGATTGCATTCATGTACTTCTTGTGAACAAATCCATAAGATTAAGGCATTTCCATGTTCTGACGTAAGGTAAAGTGTTATAAAATCAAAAGAGAGCATTGTGAACTAACTAACCACGTGCAACGAAGGCTGTTGCACATGGGGATAACGTTTCTCTGTGGGAAACGTGATGACTCATGCTTTTTTAGAAACAAACTAGCTGTCATCACATCCGCTTAGAACACACAGTCAGGGTTCAAACCAACTCGGAGAAATTCTCCTACATGACTAATGTCAATGATGAACGGGTGGAAGTGGGTGTGAATAAGAGCGCTGTCCACTAGAGTAGGCTAAGTGGAGTTAGTATCGAACTACACTTCTGTGACCTTAACCATAAGGTCATGCACTTATTTAACCCTTTCTGGTGAATCTAAGAAGGCTGCAAGAGACATTTCATATATGAGAGCGTCATATTATTGTATTTTCGGGGTGAGGAGCACCCAACCCTATTTAAATCTCCTTTCCACCTCTGAGGCTTTCTTTACAACTTGTATTGGCAATCATGAAAGAGCACATCAACACATCAGAGAGAGCGAGTAAAAAAATGAGCAGCCTATTAAAAGCACTTAAAACAGCAGTCTAGTAAGAGGTTAAAATCTAGCAGATAAACGATGCCATGTTACAACGACAGCGGCTTGGCCTCAAGTTCGTCTGGCCTACAGTACTAAGGGACATGTGTCCAATAGAGTGGTATGTTAATAAATTAAGTTAAAACTACTCTCAGAATAAGTGCTAAAGGGGTTGATGGGTTGTTGCGTCTGGTGACGATTAACATGGTAAAGCAGTGAAAAACGTAACTTGAGGTACATTCATCATACATCAGCCCTTCGGCCTGATAAGTTCAAGTAAAAGCCTTTCCAATGAGTGAGCAGGACGTACGGTGCGTCATCTCCGTCATACGAAGCTTTCCGTAAGCTCCTTTCATAAGCATTTCCCTCGGTAAAACCCTTGCGAACATCTTCCTTCGTCCTTTTTTTTATTTTTTTTATCTTCATTTGGTCTTCTTGAGAGATTCATAGATTCTTCTTAAGCAAACAAGGGGCTTGCTTTGTTCCTCCTTGTCAAGAGAGCCAGCAGCAGCTAAACACTTAAAGACTGTAGAAATGCAGTATGTAAACACACAGATTTCTCTGTAACTTACATACAAAAAAAAGCAGAACAGATCAAAACGTCCGGAAACAAATCAGCCAAGAGGTAAAAACTGATTAACGTTTTAAAAAAAAGTAGAAGAAAAAAAAGTCACAAAGAAAAAAATACAAATCGTTTTGAGTTGTAAAGTGCAAGTATAAAAATATCTCTCTACATCTAATCTCAAGATGGGGTCTCGAGACACGGTCAATGGTCTTTTGTGGAAAAGTGCAAGTTGAGAACAGCACGGTTATTTAGAAAACAAAAAGAATAAGATTCAAAACAGTATCGGGATAAGTCAGGTGACTTGGGTGGATCGGTCACATGACTCAGCTCCTCCGTAAGAAAATGGCCACCTCCTCCAAGGCCACGGGGTAGTCCTCTAGGAGCGTCCCCCCGTCGAACACCTGAGCGTTACGGCTGTCCTGCCACTGGAAGCCCCCGTCAGGTAGATATATATCCCTCCGCACCGCCCCCTTCTCCACCACTGGTGCAACCAGGACCTGGAAAGATTGGTAGAACAAGTTCAGACTTCAGGGAGATCGTACACTCGATTAGCGAGACATCAAGTTACAACTGAGGTTGATTCATATATCAGATGCCAAGCGTATCGGATGCTGACAGAAGGCACCCGATCCCCTCCAATCAGAAAGTCATTGAGTCACCTCGTCTCCGATGAGGAACTGGTCATCGATGGTGAAGGTCATGGGGTCGCTGGGACTGAGCCACCACATTGGCCGGTAGATGGGGTATCCCGTGGCCTGCCACTCCTCTGCATACTTCTCTATCAGGGGCACCACGAAGTCCTGGTGCCGAGCGACGTAGGCCCGTGTCAGGTTCAGCACCTACGCAGCATCACGGGAGAGAAAAGAATATGCTGCAAATTCAAGAAGACATGGGAAGAGAGGCTTCATGGAGCTGAGGTGAGAAGAGGGGTAGTTGAGTCAGTAGTTGTAGTAGTAGACTATCAGCAGCAGTAGTACAGTGGTATGAGTACCAGTAGCATTTACCCAAACATCAGAAACCTGTATTGACTTGTCTACCAAGTGGACTTATGAATGAAGTACTCTAATCTATTTTTATGTTTTGGATAAGCATTTCTTATATTTTGAGTATTTCATTTTTAACATTTGAGTCGAAACATCCCTCGCTCTGGAGGGGTCTATGCTATGTAACTATGTATACTATTCTATGTACTTTTGCCAGCTAGGCTTCATGATTCCTTTACTGTTTTGAACACACAATTCTCCATGAACCCACAATTTCTGTGCTTACAAGCCTCAGTAACAGCGTATGAACTGCCATGACAAACGTTACCTCATGCAGCAGCATAGTAACTTTCTATCTTGGTAGGCTTGCCTGCCATTGTGTACTCTGTTGCAATGGCGTGCAGTATTTTCATTCATAACCTTTGATGTGTTTTATTGATATCCCACCACATATATTTTCAAGAAATCTAGAGCAACGGAGTAACTGAGGCCATCCAACAACAAAAAGTCCTTTCCTAAACTAAATCATCTGCCACAGGAATTCCGTGACAAGAATAATATAGACAGTAAGGTCTGCTGAAGACATTTACAATGCCATCTCCACACTCAGACACAGAGACAGAACTAAAGAGCAGTTCACTGTTGACTTAGTGGTTTAACACTGTCCAAGTCTTTCTCCTGTCTCCCTCTGGCCAAACTACTTCAGCATTCCTGGAAGGGTCACATCCTCTTCAATGTCCCATGACAAAAACAAAACTTGACCGCATCTATAAAAAATGTATTTTTATGAGTAGGGATTGAGAACATTTGTAGGAATGAGCTTGAAATCACAACCCGAGTACGAGTCGATCCCTCTCTAATTGAGAAGCCAGGCATGTGTGTGGTTTTGAGGTTTTTATTGCGATTTGGTTCCAGTGTGGTCAACGCTGTGATCTGTCTATGATTGACTGAAGTCTTTCTCACTCTGGAAGTAAAGGTGCCACAGTTAAACTAGTGCACAATGACCGTGAAATAGCGGATAGTCTGCTTCTCTTCTAAAATGTCTTCTTGGTCTCACTTCATCTGAGTTTATAAGTTGAAGGCCGTGCAAGAGACCAAAATGGAAAACATTGCTGCTGTCAAACGCTAGCTGTCCAAAAGGCCTATTTTTATCTTTGTCACGCAACACAAGTCACAACCAATATATTCTGTTGCCTCAGTCTTCTCCAGCTGGAAAAAACAGTTGATCCCCCGCCCCCTCCATCCTATCACACTTGTCAATTACACATGGAAATCTTAATTGCCATAATAAAGTCTTTTTCCAAGACTTGTCCTCAAATTCATTATCATTCCTGCCCAAGTGGCTCCCGTCGTAGCCGAGAGTGAGAGTGAGCCATAAATCTAGAGGAGGGATTGTAATTCAGACCAGATGGGACTCTTAACCACAGGTGATGTCGGGAGGGGGCCAAGCGATCACTCCTATTGGGGGGGAAGAAGGGAAGGGCGAAGGGAGGGGAAAAAACAGGCCCTCATCCGCTCCAGAAAACATCAAGTGCTTTTCTGTCCAGGAACCTGATCCTCGGTCCGACGTTGTGAAACATATCAATATCTGCGACCGGAGTCTCTGAGACTGTAGGCCTTGTTTTCCTGCCTTACGCGGTGAACGGTGCATTCCTGATGTCCAGTGGTGAGGGACAGGGGAGCGTTCCAGCTCTCCCGCTGGGGTGGGGGGGGGGGGGGGGGGGGAGCGAGGCCTAGGCTTCAACAGACCGAGGAAAGAGGCGCTGACCCTCACACCCGAGGAGAGGCTGCTGGGTCAGCATCTTATCGTATTCACTCAAACGCAACCACTGAGTCAGAAGGAAGGATAATCTCTTGCTTCCTTGCAGACATCGAACTGGCAACACTCACACATCACATGACTTGATCTCTCCACTGAAGATCTTGTTACTACATAGTAACTAACTACTACCTAGTGACATCGTGGTTAGAGCTTCAACTGGCTCGACGCAGGTTCAAGTACAACACTGGCAAGCCATTCGCCCTGCTTGAAGGACTAGGACCGCTCTGTAGCTGACCCTGACCTCTGACCTTCACGTGGCAGGAGGGTTAAGCGAAAAGAGAATTTCCCTACAGGGATCGATAAAGTATCACGTAACGATTACGAAAGTGGAAAGTGTTTTAAGCGTGTTAGAGTACGAAGCATGTGTTTACGAGTTGCTGTCGGTTGCGTACCCGGTCCTCTCCGCAGAGCCAGGGTGGTGTGTGGAAGCTGATGACCGGGAGAAAGGCTGCGATCTCCAGCCAACGGATGAACAACTCCTCATCTGTCACCAGGTCTCCGGACAGAGAGCCTCCTGTAGGGGGGGGGAGGAGAAATGAAGACAAAAAGCTAAAAAGTGAAAAAAACAAAAAGCGAAATTACTGCCAAGGAGGTCTTTGTGAATTTTAGTTGCCTATTTTGGGCCCTTGTCCACAGTGGCTGAAGGATGGGGTATACGAGTAGAAAATAGTGTGATTTCTATCAGGCCATCCATCCTGTCTGCGATACTGACAGCTCTCTGTTTTCTCTACATCAAAGTAAATAGCTGTCTCACGGACATCGCCTGTCCGACTGGCTGTGGTCCGCCATCACAGGAATTTGGAATGTTGCAGGAATACACTCGATTTAGTGCCGAAGCCTGAAGATGTTTCACCTCTGACCAGAAAATCAAAGGTGCTGTCTTGAATAGAAAGTGGTAAATGACGAATGCTGCTTTTAAATTTTCATCTCTTGTCCACAACTATGTTTTCTGTAGAGTTAGCAATTCCACTGTGAGTATGTGATGATTTTTCATTGATTGACCAAGTATATGTGCCCATGGACGGCAGAAATGCTCCTAGTAGAGGTGAAAAAGTGATCCATCCATAAGTGATCCAGTATTACCTACTGCATCAGGAATGAGGAAGTTGTATCCCAGCAGAGTGTGGTGCAGCAGGGAGGGAATGATGCCCTTCAGGCCCATGGGACTCCAGTCGGACTGCAGGGGGGTCATCCTCACAAACAGGGGCCTGTGGCTCGACCTGGTGGGACACAACGAGATGCACATCATAAATACAAAAGAGGGCAGGTGGGGCGCTCTAGACTAGTTTGTTACCTTACAGGAAATAAAGCTTATGTTCCCAGAGCATGCAAACAAGAGGAGGCGCTTGCTCTAAGGAGCCCTACCGTGTCCCTGCTGTCATGATGGTGGAGTCTCCTATCCTGGTGGCCAGATCTGCGAGCAGGCCGACATACTGGTCTCCGCCCAGAGCCCGTGGCGGCCGCAGAGCCTGCTCCTCGAACAGATTCCCCTCCCCTCCCTCCAGCAGGATGTACTCCATGTCCAAATGGGCCTGTAGGGATCCCACTCTGTCCAGGAACCAGCCCACCGCTCCTGGGTTGGTGATGTTCAGCTTAACACAGAACCTCCCCTGCCACTGACTCAGCACAGGGATCTGTGGGAGAGAGAAGGAGCCCAGGAGGAGAAACCAGAAGGGAGAGGTGGTTGGTGATTGGATTCTGATTGGTGTGAGTGGATCTCATTTTGCACCTGTATGATATAGTCAGTACATCATTTGTGCCTCTGCTGAGAACTGCAGCTGATAAATTCCCCTGATTAGGCCATGCTCACACTTTTTTTTCAAACTGCCACTGTGTTTTTACATTAAAGTGAATGGGGAGTGGCTCCATGTGGATGGAAAGCAGCCACTATGGAAAATTTCGCTGTTCCTGGTTTCTTTTTAGGCAGAGCTGACAGTTTTCTTAAGTTGAGAAAACATTTTAGCGGACCACACATGATGTGGCGTTTTCTGATAGTAAAAAACAAAAGTACACATCACACAACCAGCTTTTCATTATCGGCTCAAAAAAAGTGGTTGAGGCGGTGCTTTTTCTACCAAAAAAAGGGTTAGGGTTAGAGTCTCACCAGGCGTCCCTGAGGGGCTGAGGGGAGGCTGAGCCAGTAGGCCTCAGTGCCATCCGTGAGGGAGGTGTGGAACTGCGTGGTATCTACGCCCAGGAAAGGGGACAGGGTGATGGAAATGTTAAGAAGCTTGACAAGCGGGAGGTCCCTGGTCTGTCTGTTGGACATCCCCCTTTTCCTGCTGTTGAGGTAGTCATGGTCCTGCAGAGAAACGGGTCAGTGAGAGACCTTAGACAGGGTGAAACAGAGTCTGTCCCAGCATCAGAAAGAGAATATGATTTCAACACCTCTAATGGAACCGTCCAAATGGTCATCGACTAAACATACACTGACTTAAGGCCATGTGACTGCAATGTCAATACGCCGTGTCAAGACCAGTTAACATATATTGTAATCCTCTGGTATTTACGTGTTTCGTGTTCAGGATGAACAGAGATTTCAGATTACATAACTGTGGAACAAAACCTCTTATTAACACAAAGGTCGACCCCAGGAGGTGAACCGGCGGTGGGAAGAAAGGGTGGACCAGCACACGTTACGCAATTTCAAAGAAATCTTTTTTTCTGCTGTTTGATTATAGACCCCGACACTTGATCCTGTCCCTCTTTGTAAAAAATGTTCTGACATGAGCAACCACACAAGCTGACACACAGGAGACTTGTAGCCATTCCAGTGCATTGTGCAGTATCTCAGTAAACCTGTTTATGACCCAAGTTTTCCCCACACCAGCTTGTTGTCTATGTTGCTGAAAACTAATATGGAAACTAGAACAGGAGGTTCATAGCGTGACTGATAATTTATGAATACTTGTAAAACTAGCGTGAGAGAGAAAGTTTTTACAGAGGATCATTGTTGCCATTCACACTTTCTGCAGTGCCGTACACTTCATGGACAACTTCAAGTGCCGTAAAGTTTCCATGCAGTACTGTACGCTTGGCTTATTCCTCGCGGCAATTAGTGCAGGGGGCTGACGCATGCGGAGCCAACAAAACTGGTGTTTAATATCTTTGATCTATCAGAAAACTTCAACTTCTGGGTGAGGGAAACTCTTGTTCACCAAATGGCCAAATATGTAGTTCCTCTCTCTCTCTCTCTCTCTCTCTCTGTCTCTCTGCCCCTTCACACCTACTGAACTGGTCCTGGGAACATACGTTGTGCTTGTGAATACTGAGAAAGCTTAACTCAAATGCTTTGATGGGCAGCGTATGTGGAATAACAGTATGCACAGCTGCTCCCTCGTCTCCTATCGTATGTACCAGGGCAGATCACAGCACCGGGCTGGTGTCAGGATCACCTGCATTAGTCTTGGCCGAGTGCCCCTCGAGTCCCATCACACCCTATACTTCCACTCCCATCGCTGCCCCCACTAATAGCAACCATGAGAGTCTCTGCTTTTCTTCGCTCCGCCATGTTTGTTTTGCAATGGAATATCACGGGGTATTGACGTAGATCCATTTGACAGGAATCAAGTCATATCACATGACTGGTCTAGTTTCCAGGGAGGTCCCAATAACATTCAAGGGAAGTCATTACATAAGGTAGAAACAATCATAGAAAGCAACAGGATAGCAATGGATAGAAAGTCGCTTGCCCTCTTGTATCATAATGGTAATAATTCAACTTTGAGGTGGAATGACACCAAGCATGGACTAAATCATGAATACATTTACTTGAAAACACATGCTTTTATTTTGTAACTGATGTATTTTATTTTGTAACTGACTGCTGTATACATCTATATAGAGAATTTTGAGATTTAATTAAAATGCATTTTTTGGTCTAAAGGTTGAACACAGACGTGCACCACAGGTAAATTGCTTGCAGTCTGTTCTCCGAGAAACACATTTTTTAACAGGATGGTGAAGCCCAAAGCCATTTTTTTCTACATTGTGACATTTCAGTGAACCTGTCCTCCCTCCCTCATACCCCGCCCTCCTCCAGTGCTCTGGAGATCTACTTTAGCGAACCCTTTCATCTCTGTTCCTGACCAGTACTGAACCCTGACCAGTGAACCCCTCGCCAGCCTCACAGCCCAGATGGTTCAAAGAGGCAGATTATGAGAGTCTGCAGTTAAAAGATGCCAATGCAAAGAAGAGACAGAAAGGCAGAAATAGATCACCTCTAGCAAGGAGGTATATAGTGTATACTGCAGGGTACTGTGCTGTAGATACTGTGTTTCATCTAGAACTCTTAGCTAGGCTACAACGGCAAAACAGAAAGTGAGACTGATAGATTTGCAGATTTATACAAACATTTCCCAGAGGCAGAGTTGTTTGGCGGCAGAAATAATCTCATTGGTTGAGTTAAACCTCAGTGGGCGGAGCCAAAGAACCTAAGCGCCTTTCAAAGTTTTTCGAAGTGCATATTAGCTAACTGACAAATTTGAACAGCAAAGAAGGAGGAACTCTCACAATGTAGACTTAAATATATAAATGTCAATGACTTATTTTTTCGTCGCCTACCATGTCAGAGAGGAGGGTGGTGGAATGTTCGTTGAGGCTGATGACCCCCTCCCCCAACTGGTGTCTCCTCAGACGATTGGAGAAGGTCCTCAGCTCCCTCTCCACCTTCGGCCCGGTGTCCACGCTGGTCAGCAGCTTCCAGAATGGCAGCCTGGGAAAACACAGTAGGATCAGATAAGGCCTGCTGCTCTGGGGCACCTGGGTAGATGTTAGCTTTTGACTCCTTTATTCACTGGAGCTACAGATGCACCTCAACCTCATCACTGTCTGTTGACTGATAGGTATTTTGATATCCTTGAATCGAGAAAGGAGGCATGGAAAATCTCATCAAGACAAAACTAACCACAGCGTTTTCATGTTGGGCAGTTCCCGGCTGTGCTGGGAGAGCTGTTGCACTGCTTCCTGGTGTGCAGCTTTCACGTCGCGGGCCACGCACACAGTGTACTGTAGTGGGAGACGCTCCATACTGGGACGTGACTGCAGGCAGAACTGCTGTCTGCTGTCCAGTCCCATCTGCAGGGGAATATCAGGGGACACCAGCACGGCAACACCTACATGGGAAGAAGTAGGAAGGAGAGGGTGGGGGACATTAAGTCATGACCATCATCCTTCTCTTACATGTATAAACCAAAGCATCAGCTAGACAGATAAAATAAAGTCTTAGCCTGTCTAACACAGCTATTCCAAACAATAGCGTGAAAGCATAAATAGTTTGTTCCTCAAATGGAAAAGGTGGGCTTTGGTGTAAAAAAAACCCCTGTGGGTTCATTGGAGTATGAGATAGTCCATCACAGTTTCCACTGATGTGACATAGTGCGAGAGTGTTATTGAGACCGGGTAGAGCGTGAGGGAAGGAGAGATGTGGGAGGTAGAGTGTAGGATGTGTCAGCTGATGTGAGGAATGCATCCCTAGAATGAGATGTGGTTGGATGAGCTTACCCTGGGACCGTCGGTGTCTGCGAGTATGTACATTACACACCAATGAGAGGTCGGGTTAGACGGCCTGATGGAAATGCCTGGATACACATTCTAAGCGGTAGTGAAGACACACATCCATTCTTATTTGTGTTTTTCTTCTGGAGTTGTATTTGCTCCAGGATCAAAAAACATCAAAAAAAACATCAAGAGTATCCTGACACATCTACCCAATCTCTCACTATCACTCTGTGACAGATCCAGCGTTCACCTTCAACCTTCAACGCCTCTGGTGAAGGGACTCCCTGATTCCCTCTCTCTGCAATCTCCTGTATTTGTGTATCTACAAGCCTTTCTAGGACCATGTGAAATGATGAGATTACGTGAAGCAGATAATTGTGTCCACAGATGTAGCTGCCCTGCAAGGAATGCCTCCTGCCTCTCAGGTTACCCCCACCCCCCTACCCTCACCACTTCTCACCCCCTCCAGGCTCCCACCTTCTCCGACCCCTCTGGCCAAGAGGGCTATTCCATTCCTGTGTCGCACTGAGTGTTCAGCCCAGACACTGCCCCGGCCTCACCTTGGTTTTGTATAATCTCCTCAAAATAGCCCAACAAGGATTTGAAAGGAAGGAGAGCTGATCAAAGAACAGCTTACAGGTACAAAACCTCTACCCAAAGAAGTCAGACAGTCTGAGAGCCGAGGCTGAGAGCTTGGCTCACTTCAGCCAGCCTCTCTCGTTTCAATGGGCTTACTGTTCTTACTGTTCTGATGCAGGCAACGACCAGGACCAGACAAGAGCTGATACTGGTGTACCAGTTTATAATCAGATTAACAGTTTCAAGTACTGCATGAAGCCTAGCGAAGAGCCGTAAACCAGCAAGATAATTCCCACGTGTTCGTAACGGATAATGTCAAAGAGATACGGGTAACACCTCAGCTGCCTCTCACAAGGTATTAGGTCACCACCCAACTGGTTATTACAAATGTGTAAGTGGCAGTGATATGTAGCTTTTTGCTTTCAAAAACACTGCTGGATTTGAACTGCAGGGAGGTAAATGGTGTGTACGTGATCAGGTAAAGGTACAGGTGTCAGTGCATATGCAGTAGACTGATAACTGGGGCAGTGGAGAAAATGCTAGAGCTTTAATGGAAGGATGGAAGTGAAATGCATGCAGTGGAAATATAGAGGCGACCAGAGTACACCAGACACCACGCAGCCCTGCAGAATGATGTGCAGATACAGCAGGCTTTTCTTTTTTTTTTTTTACCAAAGTGCATGAGGGGTGGAAAGTGGAGATTAGTTTTGCAACCCTGATTCCTCGAGTCATATTCTCTGGCCTCGAGGAACAAAAATGGCTGCACCTTTTAGTCCATCCTTGACTTAACATGCAAACTTTGAATGTATAAATCATGTCATATATATTTATACAGTTCTACTCAAAGATTGAAGATTTGATTGAATAGTATCCTTAGATGCATGTAACACACATGGATCCAAAAGGAGCAGGAATCAATAAGTCTCATTTAGTGAAAGTGAAGAGAGTTTCAGGCCTTGAGTTACAGCCAAGGTGGGCAAGGGGGCCCCTATTTTTAGAACAATTCCCTAAATACTCCAAGCTTCCCTGCAATATTTTCCATTAGCTCTTAAAAGAAAAATTGAACGCTTGACTGACTGCATCCGTTCAACTTCAAAGCAACAGATATGGAGAGGTAAGAATGAATGAAGTTTATCGGGGCAGACGTGAATGATACGGCACACACATGCCTCGATTTTACGGCTGTCGAGCAAACACACAAATCAAACAACCTTGGACTGCCTCAACCCTTCACATACACATGCACGCATGCATAGCCACACACACACACACACACACACGCCTTCTTTAATGGGATACCGCAGAGATCCAAGAAAAACAAAGGAGCGCTTATAGGACCATAAAGGTTCTGGACTTCCTCTCCCTCCGTCTGAGCTGAAGGTTTGGAGATGGTACTGGAGGCGACCCCGTGCACCTTCTGAGGGGTCAGGGAGGTTTTAATGTGGCGTCTCGGCCTCAGTGAATGGCTGGACGGGGGGAAAATGCTGCTGCCTGACTCCGCGCTGCTGCGGACCAGATGGGCTGCACTCTTTTACCTGTCATATTTATACTGTTATTTATGACACCTGCACACACTTACAGACCTGACTGGGGTTATAAAAATGTGCATTCAAACACTGAATGTGAGTGTGCGCATGTGGTCAGCCATGTATTTCCTTAACAATGGAAACTTAGTTTCTGTGCCCAACCTCAAGAAATTGATGGCCACAAAAACTGGGATCACGCCATAGTAGTAAATTTCCAATCCCACGTATTGAAAACTGATTTAGGATTTTGGTGTTTCGAGGTTGAGACACGATTATGTGACATATCCTGACATCATGGATGTAAAACAACGACCATCAGTAGATCAGAGGGGAAGACATATTACTAGCAAATAAAACTAATTAAGACGTTCTGAAGCGACGCAGCCTTTGATGAAATACAACATGATCTGAAAGAGAAAATCTGAGAGTATCAAAACCCATGACAGTTAAATAACTTGTATCCTTATCTGTCTGTTGTGCTTGGCAGGCCCCTAACAACAGACCAAACAACAAATGAGCAGGAGAGCAGTAGAGTATCTTTTCTTTGGGCTCCAGATGGAAAGATTGAGTCGGTGAGAAAAAGAAAGCAAGAAGGAGGGAGGGGTTGTGAGACAAAAGGGAGAAAAAAATTGTGTTTAAGTTCAAGATTAAGAAGGACAGGGAAAGATGGAGAGACATAGACAGAGAGAGAGAGAGAGTTAGTGTGTGTGTGTGGGTGGGGGGGGGTTGCGCTATCAGGTCCAATATGTCTGGTAGAATTAATTTCTCTCGCTAATCTCTGATGCTAACTTTGTGAAAGCTAGCGTGGAAAAAAACACAGAGGAAAAGGAACAGATATCAACACACAGCGCATAAAACACTTTTATTGGACCCAGGCCGACTGTGAGAGAGCGAGGTGATCTCAAAGGAACAGCTATCACGCTATCACTTATTACAACAGCCTGCTGTGAAAACACCTAAGGACAGGCCCTTATTTGTAATGATGAATTGGGGAAACTTTGAGGAGAGCCAAGCTATCTGTCTTTTATAGGCCTATCTGCATGAGGCCTTCTCATCACATCTGATAGGGGAAAAAACAAGAGAATGGAAAATTATTCAATTATATTTGAGGGCAGAAATATGCCGATGACACTGAACTGAACTTTTGATATCTCATGTATTCGGTTCTTTTTTCATTTATGTTTCCAGTACATAGATAAAAGATTAAATCCCTGTAAATGACATATACAATTTAACTTTCCATTGCCAATAGTCCTTTTACCTAACTCTAATTCTGCTTACTTACTGGCCATTGCAACAACATGAAAATGTATCTTCAGGACCTCCGGTAGTGTAAATGTTGGATTAAGCCCCTGAAACATTAGGACAACCCCTGCCTCGTGGTCCTATCGTATTTTTTTCAATGTGGGATGTGGTTTCAGCGATATCTAATCTGTTCTTCGTAGCCCGGTTGTTTTTGTATGGTTAATGACAGGTGGGACTATAAGTTCCTCCAGTTGGCAACACTCAAATATCACTCTACCGCACTGCTGCATATCTTCTCTGCTTTGGCTTCGCTATACTTTTCAACCTCTTTACTTCTCAATCTCTTGCTATTCTCTTGCTCTCTCTTCTGTCACTCTGTTTAATACACACAATTATGCTCTCTCTCTCTCTCTCTCTCTCTCTCTCTCTCTCTATCTCTATCTCTATCTCTGTCAGTCTTTTTCTAACAACCCCCAGGAGTCCTCTTAGGATGGTATTGTCAGTCACAGCGCCATATTCCCTCCCACTAGACTAGACTAGACTAACTAGAGTGACGTGAAGACAAGTCCCAAGTGCAGACAATGCCTCAATTATGTGGCTATCTAAATCGTCAGGTAAGTTTCTCACACAGCTTTAAAGCCTGATCTAATTCTAAAATAGTGAGTTCAGTGGAGATCCTCGTTGTGCATCTTTTAGGCAGCACCTCTGTTGTGCTCAATGGGAGAAAACAGGACAGGAAGTGAAGGATCTGATGGATCCCTGTTTCATGTTCTCTGACTGAAATCTTGTGGAGTGATTTTTTTGTGAAATGTTTTGTATCTCCTTGACAAATTAGCCAAATGTGTATCATGATGTACTTTGTTAAGTAATTGTAACTGTTGTACACACCTTAACGTATAAGTGCAACCACCTTCAGTGCTCTATCCAACTTCATCCATTTTTTCTGTTCCTGATTGGGAAAGTAGCCAAGTGCATTCTTGTGTGAAGAATAACTGATTCTCTCTGAGGCCAAATGTTCACAATGTACACAATCCAAGAACCAATCCTTGAACTTTAAAACAAGATATCATGTTGAATATACCTTTAATGCTCCAATAGGCAGAAGGCATTGTCGTCATTGTTGGCCATCGGTTTGCTATGTCTGGGGTTATATACAGTATGTGTCTGCGAGTGGTTACTTGGCAACATTCAAACAGTTGTTCTCATTGGGATCTCATCTCATCGCTTGTTTTCTTTTCTTCTCTGTGAAGCTAAACGGAGAAACAAAGGGTTACGGGGGTCCTGATAATTACCGCTGTCCTCTCACAAGGTGGAAAAGGGATTTAAGTCATGCGACTCCCCCAGTTAAGCACACCACTGTGTTACATAAGACCTCAGCGTGTGCGCGTGTGTGTGTGTGTGTGTGTGTGTGTGCACGCATGCGTGACAATGTGAGGCTGCTGGAACAGAGAGCACCAATAACAATCAGCGAAATCATAATAGATGATTGTTTGTATCACATGATAATTACGGCTTTTAGTCGATGTCACGCCCTCCACTCTGATCTAGACTTCTACAGCTGTCTGGGACACAGCTTAGCACTTTAACCTTTTAGCTACTCAGTTCACACACACACACACACGAACACTGCATGTGAACACCAGATTACACACACACACACACAAATCGGAGTCCTTAACACATTGACGGACAAACAAATATACACCTACAGAGATGTTAAAAATGCACACAGATATACATTGGGATTTCACTGTGTGTGTGTGTGTGTGTGTGTGTGTGTGTGTTTGTGCTTGAAACGTTGCCAGCGTGTGATGATAGTGATTAAGTCCTGTATAGCTAACTCTTTCAACAGAAAAAGACTCAGCTCAATGAGCAAAAGCCACACGCTGCCAGCTCGGTGGGCCAAAGTCCCCAGGGTTAATACACCCAACACCCAATACCACCATGTGCACACACGCTTGCATACACACACACACACACACACACACACACACACACACACACACACACACACACACACACACACACACACACTTGCACACACACACACCGCACATTCTTCATCAGTCACATTAACCATTCACATCCGCCAGTGGTCTTTTTACCGTGGCATCCCTTCCTCCCCCCCTTTGCCCCGAGGATAAAATCCAACACCCCCAAAATAGCCCGGTGAGTTATTAGAGTCAGCACGGCCCTCATCCAACCTGCCCTTTTAATAGTAACAAAAGGCAATTACCCCGGTATCCCTAAGAGTTAATTTAAGATGCTAAAGGTGGTTTGCTTCCCTTTGTAGTCTAATCTCTCAATTAATAAACTGGGACCACAGACTGTATTGTGTTACACTCTATTCGTGGGCCGACTGTCCCGTCCGGTGGTGCTGTTTTGGTCCAGACGGTGGTTCTGGAGGTGGCGGGACGACTTTTCTCCTCTCACACACAAACAAACACATGAGGGAGATAAGTACACACAACAACAACATCCACAGGGCTTCCCTCACGCCCTGGGATTCACTCCACACAGCATATACCCGCTGATGTGGGATCAGATTTCCCTATCCCGCTGTGCAAGCCTTGCACCACTGGGAATGGTGGAAAAATAGCTGACCCCGTGTCAGTTTAAAGATTTAAAAATGCTCTCCGTAGTATAGTGTGTGTTGGGTAAGACTATGAATCGCCTTTTAAGACGCCTTTGTCACCTTTTGCTATGGCGATAATCTCAGCTGACAGCAGCCTCGGTTGATATAAATGACTAATACAAGCAACAAATAAATAAAAAAATAATTTTAAATACATTTCCATGGTGATGGCCCTTACCTGATGAGCCCAGGAAGTAGCGTTCGAGAGCGGAGCCAAAGCCGGAGGGATTGTCCTTCAGATCACTGACGATGAAGGGCTGCATGGTGGCGTTTTGATCGTTGATTGGCCAGCTCTGACCCCGGACACTGGCGCCGCCATACCACGACACGTTGGTCATGGAGAAGCAGTCCTGATAGGATTCACACACATATACGCACACATGCACACACACGCACATTGTCACACAAAAAAAGGAGACGTGATGAGTGAGAGAAAGAAAGAAAGAAAGAAAGATAGCATGAGGAATAGAATGTACAAAAAGCAAACACATAAAAACATAGGGAAATAGGGTGAGGAGGCTTGCGTGGAGAGAGAAAACTACAAGAGGAAACAAGTTGGAATGGCAGAGTTGAGATGAGATGGGCTGCATTAGACAGACTTTTCTACCTACCTACCCACACACCTAAATACCTAGGCTAACTACCTAAATACACACACACACACATCCACAACCACCTCCACCACAAACATCTACATTTGAAAACTTTGCAAGAGCATAAGCACCTAAATTGAACAACCATGTTGGCCTATGATGAGTTTTGACCATGAATGATAGGGCTTCTATATTTCCAATGTGATGACATTATGTCTTCATGATGTTGTAGAATATATGTAAGTATGAACTTTGATATTGTTATTGTTATTTTGGTGCAGAAGTACAGTGCAGAGAGTGATGGGTAATGAATATTACTGAGATTGTCTCAGAAAGTATGAAGGATTCAATTACTTTTCTCAAGGAGAAGCTTTTCTTCGCCAAAGCGTCTTTACGCAATAAGCATAGGGAGATAAGTGCGCAAAGTCTAGCCTGCGATCATTTGATTCGTGTCTGCAGCCCTGGGCTCTGTGAAAGAGTTTTAAAGCAGGTGCCAAGTAGTCACCTGAGAGCCACTGGGCCGGATTTTAGAAATTAGAAATAAATGGTACTTTAGGTTGGAAAGATTTTCCTGCGACCAGTCAGGCCATGTGACAGGGAGTTATGCCGAGGAATGTTCCAGTGAGGACAGATTAACCCTCCCAAACATCCGAATAGTTAAATGGCTTTGATAATTAATCTGGGGGGGAGTACAGTAAGTACTATGCATGTAAAAAGCACAAATACGATGAAGAAGCACATGTAAGATGAAATAGATCTCTTCCGTACAGCCGCGTGCACTTCAAGTGAGGGCTGAAAAGGGGGAAAGGCTTGTTTGGCAAAATCGCCCAAACTGGAGTCGATAACATCATTTTAACTCAATCGACTCACTCAAGCGTCTAACAAGCCCGTAACTGTTTTGTAAATGTCAGATCATTTCACAAATGGAAAACATCTCAAATCAGCAAATCCAAAAATGTTTTATTAGGGTAGAAACATTATATTAAATACTGAAATGAACTTTTAGAGTCATTCAGGGTTACATTCAGTCTTAATATCTTATTTTTGTTACAAGTGAAACAAAATGCCAATGAGAAGAGATAATTCCACTGTTGGAGGGATTTTCTAGCAACAGGTGTCAGTGTCTTGAACCAAGGCAGATTAAGGCAGCTCTCTCCCCCAGTATCAAGAAAATGACACTTGATCCAAGAAATGTCTTGAAACAAATTGATTTGCATTGGCACATGAAGTGAAGTGAAATGATCTCACCCTCGGCAGATTTCTCACTTGTTTTAAGAAAAAGAAAAAGAAAAGACTCAGTGCTAGACAGAATCATTTCAGATGAATATTTTTGCGGTGTGCACCAATATTACAACAATTTAAGAATAAACAGCACCATGCCACTGAGCATTGATTAAACTGCTTGCGGCCTGAAGCATGATCATTGTGCAAAATCGGTTGCGGGCCTAATTTTGCGCTGCATTTACATTCTGCGGAAATTGGGTATATTTATGATACAAGGTTTGACTGTTTTTCTAGTGCTGTGTGGCCACGGGGCTTGCATGCAGACGCAGAAAAACCGTACCTTCAGCTGCACATGGCAGTGCACCGGCGCCCAGGTCATACTGTAGCACTCCGTCTCCGTCTCCTCATTCACTTCCAGCGAGATCTTCACCTCGGCTACCGAGTCCCACGTATAGCAGAACTCGGTTTTATTCAGCCAGCACAGGTTCCTCACAAACGGAACCTCGATGTCGGGGCTCCCCACATTCCCGACGTCTATCTCCACATACGTCTTGTCCTCCGTCAGGGTCTGTATGACCAGCGAGTGAGTCCTTCTCTCCCAGATCAGTCCGCTAAAAGTCCCCCTGAGGATCCAGTTCTTGTTGGGCTGGTCCACCACTTGCCAGTATATGATCCCGATGGTCATTACAAAGAAGACGGCCACCCCGAGGCAGGCTATCGCTCCCTTCCAGGTTTCGTTCATCTCCTTCAATCCCGTGTCCCATGTTACCTCTGGGATGGGGCTAGGGTTCCTATTTCGAGCGTGGGGCATGTTGTTTCTTTTGAGGTGGAAAAGAATCAAACAGAAAAAAAAATGCTGCAGAAATCTCTGTGCGTTAATGGTTCATCATGTCATGGTGTTTTGCAGTGAGGCTACAGGGTAAAACAGCCTATTCTTTATCTTTACTGCACCGTTTACACCGTTGGTTTTGCGCAATTGTGCCAGCAACAGAGACCTGTCATGTGAAGAAAACTGTCAAAAAAAATCCCAACGGGGAGATAAAAAAGAGTAGCAATGAATAATTGACTTACCACATGCTGCCGCTGCTTTAAAAGTGTTTGGGTTTGTAAATTGCCTTGGCTGCAGTGCGCTAGTGAGCAGCCCCAAGCCGGGTTTGGCAGCAATGCCTACGAATAGCTCCTAAGACGCTAACTTGCTTGCCCTGCACTTTCTGACGTAACGCCGGGCTGTTTCTTCAGGGGAAAGGTAGAGAGAGGAGAGATGGGGGGATCAGAAGGGTTTGACAGAGTCCTGGAGCTGCCCGCCGCCGCGAGGAGGCCACAGACAGCGTGGAGGGAGTGACCCCATGCCCGCTAACACTCCGTGCGCCCTCTGTGCGTAAAGACCGCGGGGACTCGGCGTCCGGTTGTTTGGTAAACAGTCATGGCGTGGTATGGTCACTTGGCATACGTAAGCCAAAGTGAGTCCAAATTTGATCTTGTATTATTAAAAAAAAATCTTTTTTTTATCATTATAACAGAGAGAAAAGATCAAGAAAACTCAACTGAAATGTATTTGGTCGATTTAGAAGCCATGTATAAAAAGTGTCCTGGATCATGTTCCCACTAAGCTGTGTGCGTCTGGTTTTGCTACATCAGATAATTTATCACATTGAGTATCGGTCATTAGTCACTGCTACACTCCTCACCAGAAAATAGATTAAGCGGGTTTAGAAGTTTTGGTGGCAAAATCTATAAGATGCAGGGAGTTATACCATAGTTTAGGATTTAATATGTATAGACGCTCAAGCTGTCTGACGCCTTCTGACATGGGCAGTCTCAGTGTTGCTTCTTACTTCTTACTTAATACCTATTTTTAATGAAGCTTAGCCACGGGGGCACAGGGGTGGCAGGGCCTATAGTGGCCAAAGAGCACGCGCCCTGCTGACGTGTCCTTGACCAAGACGAACCCCTACCAGCGCCAGGGGCGCCTTGCTGCAGCTCCCCGTGCGCTCTGACGTCTGATCCGTCCTCCCGTGGAAGGAGCCAAGATAAAAGACAATTTACCTATGGGGATTAATACATTTTTAACATTCATTAATACACAGGACAAGATGTTGATTTCAAAAGTCATCTTATTTCAAAAGTAATCTTACTTACCCTGGGCTCAGTAATTCGTTACATCATGATCTACTTTTTCGTCATACCCCCAAATTGATGCTGCGTCCTCTCTTAACACCACAACCCAGGATAACCCAGTTATCTCTCCTATGATCATGGGAATCAAATAGCTTTGACGTCCAATGTTCTTGTCATCGTTTTGTATAGGGAACATTTCCACACGGAGAAAGTAAACTCTTCTAACATGTCTCATCTTAACCAGCTGAATGGACGAGGCATGATGAAAACGAACTGGGACAACAGGAAAAAAAATAGGTTTTGGATAACTCAACTTCAACCTGACTATTCGCGGGGTGGATTACTTATAGCGCTGGATATAGGTATAGCAGTGGACTGACAGTCCTGTTGTTCAGGATACTAAAATTAAAACTCCAAATGCGCAAACAATTCAACAGACAAAATGTCTCCCTTGGCCTCACACCAAACCCTAATTCCTCAAGGTTATTATTACTCCTTATCGCTCATGTATGATTAAAAGGGAACAAAAATCTTAAAACAAGTGAACTAAATTGTCAATGGGCTGAGAACATTTCACTTGTTTCTATTACAAATCAACTTGTTTCGAGAACTTTAGGCTTCTTGATGTGAGCAGCACTGGAAGCATAATCTCACTGCATCGACAGAAACCTTGTTTTAAGAAAAATAACACTCAAAGATGTCTTATTTAGATGGACATTTTTGCAGTGTGACCACAATTTGAACACGTGAAGGATTGTGGTCCGTTCAACACGTTGGAAGTGAGATACTAATAGGTGGAATATGGCCTCTTGTGTCCAGCCAAAGTAAACCCACACAGCCTAGATATAATGACCAACACAGATTTGTTCTAGCTTGTCTCGTGTATTTTGAGTGTGTAATAATGAAATATGGCCCATACATTTGTTCCAGCGATAGAAATATTTTGGGCACGACTGTCCTCTTGTGTTGCATGCGGTTCAGGAATATCACTGGCATAGACCTGTGCAAAATGGAAAGGAAAAATATGAGAATAACGCAAGTTTAAAGTTGATATCTTACCCATAAACTGCATTGTGCGTTGTGTGTAAGGGTTACAGTGCTGGGAGGCTCTTGGGGGTGTGGAGGAGAAACATCTGAGGGCAGGAATGCTGTTTATGTACGCGTCAAGGGTAGCGGGTGGAAGGTGGCAGTGGCACGCATTTGGACTGTCAGCATCCATTGTGTCTGGAATCACAAAGTCACCATATAGCTGAACTGCTGTCACTCTGTTTGAATCAGTCTGTGTTCATGCCCCGCTAGTAGCAGCAGACCTGCAATACAGTGTACAAAACAAAACATAATCAAATCCTTGATGCTCCTTTGCCAGAAAACTCAAAAACTTGAGTGACCTAAACTGTATAGTACTCAGTTTGATTTGGTGCCACCACTCTTCTATTCCAATGTAGTTATGACTCCATCGTGGTTATACGAAATCTCCCCGACAACAACTATCTGACCTAAAAGTCAGATGGGAGGTATATTGTGTTGTAATGTTTATAGGTTAGGGTCTTCTACGGTGCAGTGCACCAGATATCCTGACAGTGTCGGCTGACATACCTTGAAGATCAGTTGCCCCTGTCCCTGTTTGTGCCTGTCAGGCCCCCCTGATCCATCACATAACTCTGGCAGGGGGAGAGACATTGGATAAGGCTGTGGGAACCTGTGTGAGCACTCTACCTAATCACCCCGAGTCCAACTGCAGGCGCTTTCAGAATCTCTGGAAATCAGTGTGTGTGTGTGTGTGTGTGTTTGTATGTGTTCACCCTCCCCATTTCACACAAACTTTGTAATCCTTTAGTCCCAAGCTTAAGCTAAGGATGAAACACAGAGTACAGTAGTTATGGTGTTTCCTGCAAAACATTTCCTTAGGGAAAGAACAGCGCTTCCATGTGCACAGAAACGACTGTAGTTGGAGCTTGAAAGAGAAAGAAGCTCTACAGTCTCAACTCAACGATTTAGTGTGTAAGTTTAGTTCGGGTTTTAATTCTGGGCATTTTCAGTAATCTATTTTCTGCAGCTCTTTTCTACGACCCGTTTCAGACAGCATGTTTTCTGTGCGTGTGTACAGCTATACGTATGTCATTTATGTGTGTGTGCGCTTGCCTGCATATGGCTGTGAACCCTTGAAATTCAAGTTCAACATGGGGCCTTGTGGCAGCCAGGCTCCTGGGTCAGAGGTCAGGCTTATGACATCAACGGAACATCCAGGGGGGAGGGTCTAAATTTACACGCCATCCAGATTGCCCCCCACTCCATCCCTCAAGGCTATAAATAGGTATAGGACTGCTGCGTGGCATGCACCCGCTCCCTCTGAGAGTGTGAACATGGAACATGAAAAACAGAGGAATCTGACCTGAACTGGCCACTACCTCTACATCACATTGCAGCGGCATGGGTGGGGGCGGGGGGGGGGCAGGGTTTAATTGGGTGTGGAGTGGGGGGGAGCTAATGGTTTTGTGTTTTGTCAAGTTGACTGACTGCTTCATTTAAACTGCAGAAAGTTCAAAGTTGTTCCAGTTGAGACAACGAGCAGGGGAACATTTTTGTGGGAGCTAAACTCTCATGGAACAATTTTTGTGAAATTCTGACACTCTTTCAAAGTACTTTGACAAAAAATTGGCCCGTGGATATAGTATGTCTTCATACAATTCTAGCACAATCAATGTCTCATGATACCTGATAAATGTCTTGTCTAATAGAACACGACAGACTCATAAAACCACTGTTTTCTCAGCATCGGCATGATTCCCATTAAGTCATTAGAGGTCAGATCCACTGCCCTGTATTTACTGGTTTTGGATCGCTGGATCAGTCCCCTTGAACATCTGTCTCATTCACTGTGATCGAAAGACGTGACCCAAAGACAAATGACCATACATCAGCTCTCTTGTTCAGTGACCCCTGATAGATAACAGATATCCTCCCTGCCAATGAAACATCTGCTGCAGATTGTCAACGGGGGACGAAAATGGTTTTGTAAACAGCTGCTGCCAAAAACGGTAATTGGCTCCCCCGACACATTTCTGCCTCATCCCCAACTGAGCTACATAGCACACATAACATCCCCACTGGGAGTGGAGCCCAAGCCTTACTGTACCGGCCTCGCCCGTGCTCCAGGCCCACGTCGGTTAACAAGCCACTGCTGCCATGTGATCAACCCTCCTGAATCAACCGTGGACCCCAAAGTGTGACTCTGCTGTTCCCCCCCGTTCTCACTTCCTGTCTGTCAGGCACAAACGGTGCTGTCAAGGCTGTTTCTGTATTAACATTTGGTGATATTGAATAATGCGTGTAAAGTGTTATGTAAACCTCATCTTCATCTTTTAGCCAAAACGGTCATATGGTGAAATGATTCAAAGCAGTAGGATGATTCTTAGTGGAAGGGTGAAATGGCTTCAGACAAAAACGCTGCAACAGTGGGCCCCTTTACAAGCAAAACTATTCACTTCAACTGACAAACTTTTCCATCTTCACGTCTGGATCTTCAATTTACCATTTCCCTTTTTTCTTCTCTAGGATATTCAATACTGACAACTTCTCCCCGGCTGCCGGAGCGTCGGAGGGGGAAAGTTTCCATGCGGCCCCAGCGCCCGCTCTTGGCGGGACAATCCTGCTGTAGACTGAACTGTTTCCGTCTATCCACCTCTCCCATCAGAGCACCCCCCCCCCTTACTTTCTCCCGTTTTGTACTGTCACACAAACAGCCACTTTCCACTACCCCAGACCTGACCCCTCATTCCTGCTCTCTCTCTCTCTCTCTCTCTCTCTCTCTCTCTCACACACACACACACACACACTGCACATTTTTAGAGTGATTTGAGTAAAATCTTGGGACATTTTGCTCTACGTACACTCAGAACTTATTGAGTTGTCAGTATAAAATCAACAAATTCATGATAAAACTCTGCGACTCCCTAAATCACCCTTAGCTACATATGGACCTGAGGTGGGCACTGGTGTTGCGCGCATGCATGTGTGTGTGTGTGTGTATGTGGGTGGTGAGCTGAGCAGCTGAAGAAGCCAAGCAACGAAGAAGCCAAGCCATTAAACAGAATATGATTTCTGTGAAAATGAACCATAAGAAAAAAAAGCAACAATTTAACAAACAGCAAATTTAAAAAAAGTAACGAGCAGGCTTTCGCCCCGGTGATGTGCAATAAAACTTTAATCGGGTTCATATCCACAGATGACCCGTGTCATGACCAGTGAAATTAGATAATACGGTTAACTTCTATTTTCCATCAAAGAGCCCAACTGTGTGCACTAACAAACAGGCTTGTATCGCTTCTATAAATGGCAGAGTTGGACAACGGTGTGAGAGCAGACCTTTGGCTGAAGGTTGTGCCGGTTCATGTTGCCGTCCCACCCCTCTCCTCGCCCCCTAGACCTGGCCTGCTCTGCCCTGGCTGGAGCCTCACTCAACAATGGCATCCTGACTGAGGTAATCAGTGCTGCTTCTGCTACTGCACCCACAGCAGGCTCCGGGTCCTAGGCCAAGGGTGGCAGAGGGGTGGGGGTCATAAGAATCTGGGAATCAACCTCACGCACAAACACACACACACACACACACACACACACATCGGACGTTGCATTACAAACACGTAAGCATGCACACATGCAAACGTGCCCACACACCACACACACACACACACACACACACACACACACACACACACACACATACACACACACACACACACTAACCCTGTCTACCAGGAATCTGTTTCTCACCTCTCTGTATCTTAGAACCTACAGTTGTTGTGGTCACTCTTCTGTTACACACCCCACCAACCCCAAGCGCTGAATACTGAAATGACCTCACACTGATCAGTCAGCAGATCAATTTGAAAAAGACAGTATTTACTTGTGGGATTACCTAAAATATTTTGGGAGGGAAAAGTTTTGCGAGATTTAAGGACATGAAAGTAATTTTACTCTTTTAACTTTTTTTTTTTTTTTTAAAGTTGTAAGGAAGGTTGACTGAGCATGCATCATCTTTTTCAGCAACCCACACCCACTCAGTTACACACATTCACACTGCCCACTACAACCACAGTCTTCTGCTGTTGATCAAGGGCACCTTAAGGACAGTAGTTGCTGAGGGAGGGGAGAGTAGTTAACTGGGATTTGAACCAGCAACCTTCCAGTCACAATCCTCTAAACTGCTGCCACGCAACACTAACACTATATCGCTATTCAACTTACAGTCTGTATCCCAATAAATTCTCAATTTAATTTAAATTTTACAGATTTTAGAGCCACAATGTAATTCAATAATTTAACTGAATTCTATATTGTTATTGAGTTAGAGTAATGTGATTTTTATGTTTTAAATAGTAAGTAATGGACATCATCCTTTATAGATTTGGAAAGTGAACCTCCCAACTTCGTCCTGCCTCTTCATGAACCTCCAGTACACTCTCATATCAGCTGATAGATGAACCAGCTCCAAAACAACAAACAAGTAAACATCCAGTAAACTTGGTAGAATTCTTCACTTGAGGCAAAAAAACGACACAATAAGATATCCTGATACAGTGTGACAAATGCCCACGTCGACTATTAAACATAACGAAGACTGTGTAATAATTATATCAATTGCCCAACTGCAGTACCCCCAAGCGCCCTCCACACACACACACACACACACTGCACGGCATCTTAAATGATGGAAACTTCCCTCCCTGGCATCGTGTGGACTGTCGGTGTGGGCTGTAAGCTATCCTTCCCCTGCCAGGTCTGAATCAGCTGAGCCAGGGACTCCTGTTCCACTCAGGGGGCCCTCAATCATTCTTCCCCCGGTGGCAGGCACATCGTAGTGAGTGTGAGGTCAGACGCTGGCGCACGGGGTCTGACAGAGGGACGGGACCAGTGGGACAAGGTCTCCCTCTGCTGATGTCTGATAATATGTGCCCAGAGAAATACTTGCAGCAATGACATACCAAGAGGGAAATCCAGCCTTAAACAGACACACATCATCCTGTACTCTCGGGACAAGACAAACCCTGCAGCTGCTCCTTGGACTCTGAATGGGACACTGAGTTTATGGGCAAAATGACAGTACAGGGGGATGTAACAGGGATAAAGTCACACTTGAGAGTGAGAATTGAATAGTGTGTGTAATAAGGAAGTAATCTCTATATCAATATCAATATTTAGAAGAGTATCTACATATCTATATATCCACTGTCGGTATCTGTCTATTTATCTGTATATCCACCTACACTTTATTCTCACTTGCTCTTTGAAATAAACAAGCAAACACACACGCTCTATATGTATCTGTGTTTATAAAAAATACATCCATATATTTTTCTACATTTGCTTGTTTATTTCAAACTGTGGGGTGACTATTGAGAGTGTAACAGATGCATCATTAACTTAAATGAAAATCTGATCAGCGGTGTCCGTGATATTGCATGTGACACCTGGACGGACTAATGGATATTCCCCCCAAAATACAGTTTATTTAACGTTTGACCTACATTGGCCCAACATACAAGCACAACCTTGGAACTGGAATAAATGTCTATAGATGCTAAATTGAGCTTTTCCAGATTATCAAAAATCATATAATGACATGAGTACTGACAGCTGCTGAGCATTACAAGGTTAGAAGGTTCCTATTCTATCTAATTTTCTGTCCTGAGGGATGACAGCAGGCTTTTTAACAGCAGATTTATATGTTAGCTTTTTGAATTTGAAAATAACTGAACACTTGTATCGCCTAGCACTGACAGCGCCATGCGGAGGGGCAGGAGGTCACACCGGGATGCTTCTTGTAACAGCGTCAAGGGCATAACCCAGTGGCGGTGAAACACAAATGCGCCTGCGCGGTGAGATTGTTCCCGGAAGTACTTCGCACGTGTAGCCTCTGACAGCTAGTCCTTGAAAAGACTACAAAACAGCTACCAGCGTATGGTTCACAACAATCCACTTCAGCGATGGCAACAAGAAGACTAATGTAAGCGCCACGTTTTGCCAGTACAGAGCTGGGTATAAGAGCAACATGTCAGCTAGTCGCCTTTCCTTGGCAGTTAAGAACCACGCTAACGTTAAATCTGTTAGCTTGTCTGAGCCTTCCAGCTGTCCTACCTGACTGGACGTAACGTTAACGTTAACGACTGCTCACTGTGCATCGCAACTAAGCAAACAAAAACATACATAATGTTCATCAATCTTCCCTATTCTTGCAGTCAGCTTTAGCTAGCTAATGCATGCTAAAACATTTCGCCGTTAACTTGCAGTCAACGTTTGATGTAGCCTGTTTTCAGAGAAGCCTCAGTTCTGTGCCACAGTCAGTTCACCGTTTAAGTGGTAGGTTAACAACACAGAGCTCGTTCTAGTGGCCGGTAAGGTAAACTATGTGTTTATATTGGGGTGCATTGTGAATATTATGTCCATATTATTTCGATTTTTTAATATTACTTGCCCTCCCACGGTTCCTTGCGGGGTGTGTATTTGTATTTGTGTGTGTGTGTGTGTGTGTGTGTGGCGAGTTACGAGTTGATGATTTTAGGAACTTATTTTTTTGCATTATTAGCATCTTATGTCAACATCTTGACAATCTTCAACTAAAGCAGACATTCTCATTCAGTTTCAATATTGCTGTCATGCTAATATTTTATGATTATTCATTCTGGAAATAAAAATAACAATACACAATTATGCACAATTAAGTTGTTGGTGTGATGAAATACAGCAGGATGTCTACTGTAGACAGTAACGGTCCACCTCTTTCCCCCACTCCAGATACCCTCTCTACCAGCTTGGAAACCCTCAGCTGAGGATCTTCAGACCCAACTGGGCCCTGACACTGGTGAGGCCGGGGAAAGAGCAGCCCCCAGACACCGTCCAGTTTCGCATCCCGATGGAGTAAGTTTCTGGTTAAAGTGGCCTTGACTGTCAAAGCTTAGAGATGCATGATAGAAAATTCAAAGATATATTACATTATGGCCCAAATATTATCAATATATTATTAGTGGAATTCATAATAGCTTTTGATTATTGCTAGAGTCTTGTTTAGCCTACATGTACCATGGTTGGAACAGTCCTTGTGATACTTTATAAATCTCATGAAAGAAGTTTCTTTCACCAGCCTTCCTCCTCAGGGAGGTCAAAGGTCAGGGGCAGCTGCAGAAGAGCATAGAGCTGGAAGGGATTCACTGCCTTGGACCTGAACTTGGACCTTTTAGGTTTAACAACACTAATCACTATGCCACTACTGGGTAAAAACTGCTAAGAGAACCACCTCTTTTAAAAGCATATTTTACAATATCTTGAAAATGAATCTTAAAAATCAACACAACACAAGTCGATGGCCTCTATGGATGGTAAATTTGATTACTTGTGGTAATAAGAGCCTACAGAAAGTTATTTTACTTTTTTTGCTATTGTTAGGCCATGGTGGTATTTTTGTACAGTGCAAGCCTATTTTATTATGCACATCTGTTTTGTTTTTTTAGGCTAATGATTGAATTGTCTTGACTGGCACAGTAGTAGTCTTGCTGGACCAGTGATCTGCTGCTGTAGTTGGGCATCATGGCCACCAGGTGGAGTGTCAGCCTCAAGAAAAGATATGTGAGGCATCAGCCCTTGGCGGTGTAGACGGTTATTATTACCCTATGGCTGTCTTTAGTGGGATCAGTGGGACTGATGACTTGTGGAAGGACTGATGACTTGTGAAAGGCTGAGGGCAGGGGTAGGGGTAAGGTTAAAAGTGTACTTGCTTGGCACTATAGTGGAGCATCAGAGGGTATTATCGACTGCCAGACATCAGACATTAGTTACTGAGAGGAGCCGGTATTAATGTCTTTACAAAAAAATGAAGGCAAAATGTTCTTGATACTTCTCCAAAACTTGAGGTCAAGTGAGGGTGCTGCACATAACACACACACACACACACACACACACACACACACACCACTTAAGTGCCCACTAACTTTGCACGGGAACATGTCTTCTTATGGCTACTAGGCCCAGTGGTTTTGGATGATATTTCTTATGTCATAAAACACAACGGGAGGCTCCTACCAATCACCCCTTAGTAGTGATGAGCTGATTTTTGACTACCACCTCCAGCCAAGGTCACTGAGGTTAGCAGCGCTCCTCTGGCGCTGAGAGGCCCAGAACCCACACTGGGGAGAAAAATTGAAGTTAGAAGCAGATCATCTATGTGTCTCTGGTGGGGTTTAGACCATAATCTGTTCATCCAGGTGCCTGGCCTCCCACTCTGATTCATGCCTCGTCTCTGCCAAACTCCTAGGGTGCTTATGTAATTGTGTGTGTGTCTGTGCATGTGTGTGCGCGCGCTTGTCTTTTAGTCAGTGTGGGTGAGTGAGTTGGTGAGAAGGGTGTGTGTATGCCTGTGTGTATGCGTGCACGAAAGTGGGTAAGTGCAGGTTGCGCGTGTGTATACAAGGGCGTGTAAGGCTTTTTTTTTTTCTCCCTTGCAGCCTTTGATGCCTGCGCCTGGGAGAGGTGCACGGCTGATTGATATGCTGGTGAAACCTCGGTGTATGCTTTAGACACTTTATTTTTACTCGTTACGCGTTACTTCGTACGCATTCATAGTAAATTGACACACACAGACACACACACACACACACAACGCAGTATCACTCCCACTCCCAGCTTACTGATGCGTCTGAGTCATTGCCCCAGTGAAAGCTGTCATAGTTATGACTGGCGAGAGTAGGCAGCATTAGTGTGTGTAGGCATTGTTGTAGTGCTGAGCAGCTGTTAATGAGAAGCGGTAATGGTGGCGTTCACATGGGAATAACACAAAGTTTCCTTTGTCTTAGAGGCACCTGGGAGCAAACAAGATACGCCGGGACCTCCCTCCTCGTCCTTCTTTCTTGCGTTTTCTCGCTCTTTTCTGTCATTTGCAGTGTCACCCCCGCCGTCTCGCTTTCCGTGTCGCCGTCTCCCTACGCTTCCACCGTCGTAAACATGTCCAAAACCGATCCCTCTTTGGCGCTGTTCCTCGTTGTTTAAGGCACCTGGGCTGTAATTCTCTCTCTGCCAGCTTGAGACAAGTGTTTGTTTGTCATTTTGATTGTTCCTTCACTCTTTTGTGCTCTGTTAGTATTTCCTCTTTTGCTCCAGAAGGAACATCATCAAATTTCTGCCTCACCTGGCATGGCTAGAGGCCAGCACACCCACACACACACACACACACACACACACACACACACACACAGCCGGGAACACAAAATGCTATGTTCAATCTACTACCAGCAGTCTCTTTCGTGCTACCGTGCTTGTTGATGCCTATGGAAACAGACCGTGCGCTAGTTTTCCCAGCGTAATCAGACTTAAACAAAGTGACCCTCTCACACATCAGCCCGTTGTCTCTCCGCTCTTTTGAAGGCTGTTTTGTACCTGTTGGACCAAACAATGTTATGATCGCCATGGCAATCGCTCTGTTTCTGTTCGCCTGTTCCACTCCATAAACACGCTGCTCAACATGGAAACCGGGTCGTTTTTCACGCTAATTAACCTCCGTTTATGTCATAGGAAGTCATTTAGCGAGGCAGTAGTGGAGTGTAGCGAGCTGTTGAGTCTTTACTGTTCTGTTCCTGTGCGGAGAGAGAGAGCTAAGCGATTCCTGGTGACCTGTTCTTTGATCTATTTCTGGTCTTTTGTCGGACCAAACCCCGAACAATAAATCTAATCCTTCACACGCTGCTCTTATGCTCTCAACTTCTCAACTGTCTCTTCTCTTCGCTACGTCTCAGGTTCCTCAATGTCTTCCCCTCCATACAAAGTCTGCTATTATGATCTTGATATTTGGTGTTGAGCAACTTCTGTGCGTGCATTGTCTGAGTAGATGGGAGGGTTAAGGTAGTGAGTGTGTGTATCTCAACCCGAACCTGGCAATGGAGCAGGTTGACAATGAGGAGCGGCTTTCTTTTGACTTTCATCTGCGCAGAGAACAACTCTCCTGTTTCATTCTCACCACTAAGCCCCTCCGACACAATGCACTTTGATGTTGTGGGTGTGTGTGTGTGTGTGTGTGTGTGTGTGTGTGTGTGTGTGTGTGTGCGCGCGCGTGCGAGTGTATGCACTGTTTGGTGTGCCGTGCATGTTTACCTGACGGCGTGTTATCAAAGGTTACATTTAAAATGATACAGAGAGCGGGGAGTGCATGCTGCAAAATCTGAGGACCTCATTTGAACCCGCGACGTTGCAAGCCTCTGGGACAAATCCAGCTATGCATGTTTAAAGATTATTTTTGGCATTTTATTTGATAGTAGCAGTAAGAGAGAGACAGGAAAGATTGGGTGAGAGAGGAGGGATGACATGCGGTTATGTGGTATCCGCCTTAGACCACTGGACCACCAGGATGCCCCCCAGCTATGTGTTTTATTGAGGAACTTAGACGTATCGCTGGCTTCCGACTTCTATTGAGTTCCCAATGGTCAGGAGGAAAACAAAAGGAGTGAAAATGCATAGCGAGCATGCAGAAGCTTAATGCATCCTGCAGCTTGTGAACAGGTTATGTTCTGCCTTTGAGATTTCCTGATGCTGGTTAGTGTGCTTTTGGATTTTCATGTCAACTATAACAGGGATTTTCTGCGTCTAGATTCTACAGTTGGCCATAAATTCCTGGATGGCGGCGAACCTTCAGTGAGTCACTGTGTGTTTGATCATTTTATGTACCATTTGTCAGTGTGAATCAGCGGCTGAAAGAGGCACCGCCCGTTCACCTGGCTGGATATCCTTTAGCACCAGCGCAGGAGTAGACGGGTGGCGCGCAAGAGTCTTCGGGCTTCTAAAATACCTCCACTCTCCTTATTCTCAACCACTGTCAAAACAGCCTCTGTCCTTTTCTTATGCACTTTCCTGACTCCTGCGCCCTTTCACCTACTTCTCTCATGTGCTCTCTGAACGCAGGTGAAAACGAACCTCCTTAACCCTACTGGAACTGATACTCACAATCCCCTTGGCACAGTGTGATGTAGCCCACATTTCAGAATGGGAAACACCTAGGAGCAAGTGTTTGTGTTGCAGGGGAGGGGTTATATCTGAGACCGGTTGATAGAGGCTCTGCATCTACAACGATGTCAGAGAGGGGCAAGACAAAGACACAAACTTCAGTCCGTTCCTTTGTCCGTGCCGGCATCCCTCTCAGTGGCCTGTTTTCCTTTGACCATAAGTCGATATCAGATTTCCGTCCTATGTCTCCCCTCTCCTCCTCCCCTCGAACAATGCGGGACAATAAAACTTAATTTGTTTTCTTCGGGGTTCACTAACAATGATGCCCAAAGTGCCCCATCTCAAACCTGCTTGGCAACAACGGACCACATGTGAACCTAAACCATCTTCTGCGTCATCTGATGCCCTTCTCCATTTTGTCTTTGTGGCGCTCTTTCATCATCCCGCGGGCTCGTGTTACTGCGAGGAATGTGTGTAGTGTGTGTGTTTGCATATAAATATACACCAGTTGCTGAGGGGCAATGCCTTTGGCCTTGGCAGATTTTCTTTCTTCCTGAGAGGCAGAATATCAGCGTGAAAGGTTAGCTTCTGGAGTCAGTTGGGTGTTTATAATGGGATGATGATCAGATGTTGCCTGACTCACTATTGGAGTCACCACGCCTGTTGTCTAAGTTTAGCCGTGTTTATGTGCGCGCTTAACTTGACATTTTCTCCTCAGCTTTCAGCCCAAGGCTTTTTTTCAGACTTGATGCCAGTTTGTAGTTTGGATAAGAATCGTGCATTAAAGGAAATAGCCATCCTAAAACACTTCAACACTGGTTAAAAAAAAAACAGCTGTTGGCAATGTACTTTGTGTTTCTGGGTCCATTTTGTCGTTTGGGGGTGTATTTTACATATTCCTGTGATGAACTGGCCAAATGTAGACGATGTTACGTCACATGGAGATATTTCCGGTGCAGCTACAATGACGTTTAATAGGAGAAACAGTTTCACTGGTCTGCAGTGAAGCATCAGGTTTGGTGTCAGAGCAAGGGCTTCCTTCTAGACTCATCATTCAACAATCATACAGGGAGAAATCCATCGTAGAAGAGGAAGAGACACCAGTTTCTCTACCAATTTCAATTTCAATAGTTTGTTCCCCATATGAACTGGAGATAGTGTAATGATAGTGAATGACTGCTAAACGTCATTCTGAGAAATGTAGGAAATCACTAACTGAAGTTGAGGTAGACGAGTCAAATAAACAAACCAACTCCTGGAATGCATTGACCACAGATTGTCTGAGGGTGACATTTTCCTTTTTAAATGTAGTTGTTGCCATATGTATGTGTGTGTGTGTGTGTGTGTGTGTGTGGGCATCATGTGCAGAGTAACAAACGTGTGCTTGTGCATGTTTCATACATGCTGTGTGTGCGTGTGCAGCGGCTGGGTAATTGGAGTGGCAAAGGCAGTAGGGATTTAGAAAATGTTGTCATTAATCAGGATCAGTGTTCCTTCTCTTAATGATCCAGAGGGGACCTTGTGGTCCCCAAGCCACTTTCCTCTCTTCCTTTCCTCTTCTCTCGCCCTCCCCTTTTGCTTTCTAGGAATCCCCCCTCTCTCTGCACAATCTCTCTCTCTCTCTCCCTCTCTTCATCTCAAGTACCCCCAGTCACTCTGCTTTGCTTCACTGCCCCCTGGCACACACACTGAGAGAGGGGGGTAGGGGGTTGTGCGCAAATGTAGCAGGGAGTTGCATCTGTGTGTCGCGTCTCTTAGGAAATCCACCCCTCTCCTCTCGACCGGGTAAAAGGCCTAAACCAGTTTGTTCACACTTTTCTCCACACAGTGGCTCACACCTTTCTCCTCCCCTCTCATTGACCCCAGTGGCGAGGGAGAGCCCAGTGAGTCTTAACGTGGAGGAAAGGCTGGGCTCGGTCTAGATCAGGGATGTCAAACCGTGTGCCATGGAGGGCCGAGTATGCAGGTTTTCGTTCCAACCCAAGAATACAGCAGGTGATTTCACTGATTAGTCCCTCCTCTCTGGTTGAAGGTGTGGTAATCAGTGAAATCACCTGCTGTATTCTTGGGTTGGAACGAAAACCTGCATACTCGGCCCTCCATGGCACATGGTTTGACACCCCTGGTCTAGATGGTGCCTCAGAGAAGATCACCCTCTGCCCCAGAAGAGACATCAAATGGGACCAGCCTGCTTTCTGTAATGGAATGAAAACATATGTGCTGTGTTATTGTAGTGTAGCTCAGCCTTATGCCATAAATTCAAGATTGTCTCCTTTTTTTTCAGGGGGGGGGGGGGGGTTGCAAAGTCTGGTTAGCAATCGCTCTAATCGTACTTTGTGTAATCATGTTGAAAGCAGCTTTGCCAAAATGTATCTGTTATGCAGGAAACAACTATTGTTCGTAGGGCATGGAAACATACATTACATCACACTCTGCTACAAAGAGTCTTTGTTTTCTCAGACGGGGTTTTCTCAGGGAAAAGGTTAGCACCACGTAGTATTGTTGCAGCGGCTCAAGGTGTCACGCTGTTCCCATTGGGGGGGGAAAAAGAAAGAAAAAAAAAGACGAAATATTACATTACCCTGTTGTATCAAAGGAACGCATGAGGTGATGGAAGACTCCATATCTGAGGCACTCATGTCAGACCGCAGCGTTGCTATTAAGCACTTTGTCAGACGCATTTGGGAAGTGCTCTGTACTCGGATAATCCAATTGGCTAGATTGATTAGCAGTTAAAAGCCTTTCTTCCTCTGGCCGGAGCAATCCATTCCAAATGCTGCCCAGTGGGCTAGCTGTAGCCGAGCTGGCCCACCCGATCGCTTGGTGCCAGGCCCACTTCCTGTGTAGGGTTTCACTGGGTGCGATCAATACATCCAGACAGCTAATTGGATGAAACCCTGACACTCACATTTGTCTTCTCTCCACTTTCTGGTTTGGAGAATAAAAGCTGAATATTAGTTTATATGGGCGTGTAACAGCAAAGTTTAGGTTTTGTCAGTTTGGCCATAGGCTGTATCATTCCTGTGTCAGTGTCAATGGAGTGAGTGCGGAGTTATGTGCTGTGTGTAACCCTACATGCAACCCTACCCTACACACAGATACACACAGATACACACAGATACATACCCCACCCTCTAACCCCTAAATACTGATGCTGGATGCCTCCCATAACTCTCTCTTCCCTCTCTTTTTTTTGTTTTTCCTTTCTCTCGGTCTGTTCTGGACGTGTCTGGACAGAATGACCAAGTGTGACGTGAGGAACTACATGGAGAAGATCTATAACGTCCCTGTAGGAGCGGTCCGCACCAGGATACAGTTTGGTGAGTATCTGACGGCTCTGCACAAGCACATACAGACGGCTATTATATTTACTGACTCTTCCTCAAAATTATGTATCTTCCTCATAGACTTACTAATAGTAAAGATACTTATTGTGTTGTGATTATCTGTTCGCTATTTACAGCACTATGAGCAGCACTATTGCACACAAACATGTTTAGGTAGGTGAGATGGATTAATGAGAGGATGCTGCTACTCTAGACTCGTAGAGATTCTGCTTTTGACATTTAAGACACTGTTATCCAATCCTTAATCCTCTATGTGAGTCCTCCATATTGAGACATCACTTGGGCATCGTATATTAGGCTACATCCACACCCTCCCTTCCTTATATTCATTCACAATTTTATACATTTGATTACGGTTTTGGTGTGTGGCTTCCACAGGAAAGCTGGAACAGATTTTTAAGAAGCACAGAGTCAAATTAATTCTGTTACCGAGGCTGTCCGCGGTGGTTAGCGGCAATTAGCAAAATAGCTCACGAGCTAGCTGGTCTTCCCATTGATATGCAGCAGTGGGAGTGTTTTCCAGGGGCTAGCTGCGGTAGCGGTTAGCGTGCCTGGCTCCCCCCCCCCCCACCCCCCAACACACACAGCTGCTTATCTGACAATCTGCTGTTGCAGCACTCCAGCCTCCAGCTGTCCCAGGACACCCCGTCCTCCCTCCACACATATGCATACTACTCACTTAGAAACTTATGGCTTCAGGCGTCTAAGTGGGCCAAACAGGGTTACACAACCCGCCCGCCCCCAGTCTCTCCCTCCCTATTTTAACAGCTAAGGATGATTCATAGAGCCAGGAGGAGCGTTATATCATTGACTAAATGATCCTCTTGGCTTTTTATGGGGGGAGGAAACGGCTGGGGTTAGTGTGGACTGTTTTCGGGGCTCTTTTATGAGGCAAAAAATTTGCAAGTTCATGGAAGAACAGAAGAAGAGCTTGAAGGAGGAGAAAGGCTGCGGGACGGGCTGGAGAGAGGAGGCACGAGCCCCCTCTGTGCTGGGCCTGAAGGGCCACGAGGAGCCCCCTCTACCTCTGGAGGAGAGACAGAGAGTGAGACGTCGAGGAAGGGAGGGAGAGAGAGGCGCCTAGCCCTGCTACAGTGTAGAGGACCCATTAAGGCTGTTTTTATTAGCGTTGTGTCATTAAAAGCTTGGGGAAAAGGAAAGCCCCTTGGGAGGGAGGGAGGGAGGGAGGGAGGTCGGGAGGAAAGTAGTGAGTGATTGGAGGGGGGAGAGAGAGAGAGGGAGAGGAAGAGGGAGAGGGGGACAGGAAAGCGAGGCTCCGGGCCCCTGGCGATCCCGAGGTGCGTCAGAGAAGGTATCCCTGCCTGCGTCAGGAGTTCCACTCCATTGGCAGCTTAAAGACGGGAACCAGGAGAAACGAGAGAGAGAGGGGCGCAAACGACCCTTTTTTTCCCTCCGTGGGCGACGGGGGTATTTTGGAAGGCGTTGCCATGGCTACCCCTCCGGCCTGGGATTGGTAACGTGATAGCTGGCTGCCAAACCACAATCCCAAAGCGGGAGAATTTGTGCTTGCGTTTGCGAGTGTTGTATGGAGTGTGTGTGTGTGTGTGTGTGTGTGTGTGTGTGTGTGTGTGTGTGTGTGTGTGTGTGTGTGTGTGTGTGTGTGTGTGTGTGTGTGTGTGTGTGTGTGTGTGTGTGTGTGTGTGTGTGTACGGTGTACGGTGTACGAGTTTGAAAGGGCTATATACATTAAAAGAAACCGCCTTTTTACCTGCTTACAGTTTGTGTGTGTGTGTGTGTTTTGATATTTCTTTGTGGTGAGGGGGGTAATGACTCACCTGTTCACCTAGCTCTTTCTAATGTTGGAGCTTTTCCCAGTGGATTTCCTCACCAACGTAGTAGTCACACACACACACACACACACACACACACACAAACACACACACACACACGCACCCTGTTACCTCTGTCTCCCACCCACACAGGGGCCTCCAGTCAGGCAGGGGGGTGTGAGGGGGGCGTTTTACAACTCTGCTTAGGGCTTTCCCTGAGCAGTGGGCTGCCTGGTTGGTGATTATTAGCTACACACACACACACGCACACACACACACACACACACACACAAATGACTCATTACAGGGGAATGTTTCCCTCGTTTTTCATGTCATAAACCGTTCCCATGGCAATGGCAGTTACCAAGAGGGCCTGTTGACTCGACCACCAGGGTCTCGTTGAGATTTTGAGTTGTAAGATGGAGATGAACCGTTCGATGCTCTGGTCATTTTTCATTTTTGGTCCATTTAGGCAGCAGCTGGAAGTGATGCTTATTTTATTTGGGTAAAATTACCTATTGGGTGCTTTGAAGGTGTAACTTTGAAGTAGCCTAGCCTCGCTCTCCACACACACACACACACACACACACACACACACACACACACACACACACACACACCAGCATATAGTGTGAGTATGCATGCTCCCTGAGTGCCCTGTCTCCCACTGGAGAGGTCTGACAGGAGAGAGGGTGATGTCATCATCATCTCCAGCTGGGGGAGAGGTTAACCTGCATTCCCCAGTCAACCAGATCAGGGTCTGCTCTGCTTTACCACACACACACACACACTTGCAGACGTTTACTCTCTCTACCAAAAGTAAAAGTCTGTTTTGGAATGAAACGGCATGTGATAATTGCTGTTCAAGAAAAGAGATGCCAGGATTTGATCAGTACGCTTATGCATCTATTTTGCTGATATTAATACTTCCACTGTGGTATATTGTTAAAGCTCATCACACCATCACACCCCTTGCAGCGTCACAATCCTATAATAATAATCATTGTGTTTTTATTGACATTTGCTATTGTCTAAGTCTAAATGTCAGCAGTGTTTAACAAAACTCCTGTTTCTCTGATCTGGTATTGTTAAAGTTATTTGTCGTTGCTGAATACAAACAGATCGGTTGCCAATGCAATGCATGCTGTTCTCTGTGTGTCTCAGGCTCCAACAAGAAGAGGAATCACCTGAACCAGAAGGTCAAGCAGCCTGATTATAAAGTGGCCTATGTTCAGCTGGTGAGAAGTCACACACACACACACACACACACACACACACTTACACACACTCATCCTCCTACTCCCAGTCTGTTCTGGTTAGTGTGTTGTTCGAGTAGCATTTAGCTCATTGACTCCTGTCCAGTACACAGTGGGAGGTGGAGACCTCTCCACAATAACCTCCTCCTACACATCTTTCTCTCAGAGACACCCGGCCTGCGTTCTTTTTGTTGTTGTTGTTTGTTTGTTTTTAATTGTGGGGGCTGCATTATTAAACACACAACCCAGGAAGATAGGGCACTTTGGGGGCTCTGAGCCTTCAGCGTTTGTCTTCTGGGCTACTTTTCAAGGGGGAGTTGCCCGGGTGAGGGAGGTGAGAGAGGGGCTAGTCTATGTGCTCCCTATAGCCCCGAGGAGCAGGTAGCCTTTGAAAGTGAGCTCTCAAACTCCCTCACCTTATTGTGGCTCAGTCCCCTCGGACCCCTGGTCTGCCTGTTTATCTTTGCTCTCACATTCTTTCTCTCAGACACACACACACACACACACACACACACACACACACACGTGCACGGCTTCTCCCAAAAACGCAGACTTGTTGTTTTGAGGAAAAATGAACAAGCATGATTCCGTTACCTGACATTTCAAATGTTCTCCATGTTCTCCTGAGAAAGACTCACACACACACGACACACACAGCCCGTACCTTGCACCTCGCTCCTGTGTGGTTCACACACTCTGGCTGCCCTCTTGAGAAAGCAGCAGTCTGGGTTCTAGTCAGGGTGAAAGGTTGTGTGTGTGTGTGTGTGTGTTTTGGGGGGGGGTTTGCTGTGAGTGTTTGAAGGGACACTCCTGATGGTGGCGTGTCAGCCAGACACCCTCATTTTTTCATGGCCGTCACCTTCACACCTGTGTTTGAGGTGAGCTTTGGGTCAGGAAGGTCCATTCCCTGTGCTTCCCACTGGTGTTTGAAGTCTGCCCGTCTTTGAAATCAAACAAAAACCCTCCAAATGTCAAAATAACGTCACTGTTTTAATCTGCCTTTGATGCGGATGTGAAAAGCAAGGGGCCTTTGTTTTGGGCCTGCCGGTTTGATCTTGCCCAGATAAATCAACAGCGGTGTAGACGCTTGTTTATGCCGCGCCGCCCACCCGCCTGGTAGCCATCAATCTTGAAAAGGATGAATAATGAAAATTGTCTAAACATGACAATTTGAAAGAGGATACATAATTGAAGCAGCCATGAATCTTTTAAAGGAGACTTCCTCTTGTCTGACACCGAGGAAGTTGCGCGTGTGTGTGTGTGTGTGTGCGTGCGTGTGCGTGTGCATGCGTGTGCATGCGTCTGGAATTCCCAGCTGAGTCGGTAGTGATGCTTCTGTCTCACCCATTGCACACAACAATGAGAGGTGTGAGGATGCAGAACGACACACACACGCACTTATCTGTGATATGTGTGCATCGTTCACGCTGGACCCTAGAGAGCTGATGTTTTTCCTGAGTGTCACTCGCTCTGTAGTCGCAATCGCGTCGCAGTTTTCTGAAGTCATGCTCGTTCGCTTGTGAACAGCGGGTAGGACTGCTGAGACGCAGGCTCTTTGTGCTTAAAACGGCCTGATATAAAACCGAATATCCGGCCTATTTCTCTGGCAGGTTTGCAGAAAAACATGCTTTCTCACTCCCCTTTCTACCTCATTCTCTGTCTTGCGTACACACACACACACACACACACACACACACACACACACACACACACACACACACACACACACACACACACACACACACACACAGAGCCCCAGAAAAACCCTCCTTTCTTTTGCAGCGGTGGGTAGAAAACAAGATTGTTCCTAATTGACTCCACATGTGGGTGAGTGTTTTGTGGGTCGATGCTCACAGCGCGGTCCCCCCACTCTGCCCTCCTCCTTCCCTCACTTTATCCCTCCTTCCCCCTGCCCCCTCCATCAGCTAATATTGCAGCAGTAATATGCTTGGTCTCTCTCTCCCCCTGTCTCGCTCTCTCTCATTCTGTACTGCTTTGTGGTAGAGGGGAGCCCCCCCCCCGTTAGCGGGGTTCCGTGACGGCCATTTTCCTTTGGCTTAGGAGGACCCCACTGTGGGGGAAGAGATAATGTCTGTGTGTGTGAAATATGCAGTGTGTGTGTGTGTGTGTGTGTGTGTGTGTGTGTGTGTGAGAGAGAGGCTGTGAGGGGTGAGCAGGGGAGGTGACTAAGGGCATGATGGAGTCATGCCAGTGCAGGGAGGTCCAGTGACAGGGCAAGGGGATCAGGGGAAGGGGAGGAGGTGGGAGGGATGAGGGGAGATGAGAAGAGGTGGGGGAAGGGGGTAGAAACAGCACTACAAAATGAAAAATCTTGAGTCTATCAGACTGCTTTTAGATCTGGCTGCACTTCAATGGGCCTGGTGTGTTTAGAGTCAGAGCGTTTTCACGCTCCACTAGGGCTAGCTGAGTCTAAAAGGGCTAACTAGCGGGTTTGCTCAGGGTAACACTTGTTTCTGATTTTCGCAATCATGCCATACTCGCCTGATGTTGGAAAAGGTTGATGATGGAAAAATCCGATTCTGTATTGTACTTTTTCAGCCCCATTGTAGGCACTCCCTCAGATGTGTAATAACATTGGTTTGTGTTGATGAAAATATACCGGTATTTCCTGATTCGTATCGCTCTGATTGTCTGATTGTTGTTAAGAATGCTTTCATAATGTTGACTTTAAGAGAAATTGACAGAGAAGATGGCTTCCCTGCAACCGACCTTCATAAGGCATGTGAACCCCCTGGTTTACCTCAGTGCACCATGCCTACATTTCCAGTTAAAGTTTTGTAAACCCAACTTGGTGCTTTGTATAAAAGAGAAAACACTCCACTTAAATTATAGGCATTTTTGAGTGTTGTCAGTCAAAGTTATTGCCAGTCAACATTTCCGATAATGCACACTCTGTCTAGCATGTAAATGAAAAGGCTGTGGTGAGTTTTGGTCTGAGGAAGAGTTATTTTCACTGTTTAGAGTGGCAGCTACCTTGCAAGCTTTGCCGGTTGGTGCCAGCTGCACCACTTCTGTGGGCTGAGTGCTCAAAGTGCACTCTGAGCGCTCCCAGAAGGTGATGCTCTGAATATATGAATGGGAATGCTGACTGTTCTCAACATTTCTGAATGGTCCAGTTTAGTGCCACATTGTGCTGGGAATGTAAATTGCAAATGCAGCCAGCATTTGAATCCTTTGCAAAAAAGTGATGAATGCAATAAAAGTATTGATGCCCAATCAGCAAAAAACTGGTCAGATCCACCATCAGGCAACGTTTTGTATTTTGTCAACATCACTTACAGGATCATTTTCTGATGATATTGATTTGTAATTCTGTGTTTGGATATGGCAGCAGAAAATACCAGAACCAAAAAATGGCTTTCATTTAACTCGAATGGAAAAAGGCGTCCCTAGCTGGTGCCTTCTGTTGCTAGCTGGTACTTTGTGAGAGTTCCCCATCATGCTCTGAAAAAGCTGTGATGAATTCGGTGTAAGGGAAGGAACCTCCAGACATTTAAACTTCAAAAGAGGACTGAAGGGAGGAACTGCAGTTCTCAATTTGTATGCTTCTGCGTTATATTTTCCTACTACTGTACTGATGTGGTTAACATCACAAATACATACGCACAAAATAGATGTCCAGGTGCACTAGCAATCTAAAAAATCTATAGTCTATAAGTGTGGTTAGACGTCTAACCTTTGCGGGATGTGATTGTATAAATTCCACCCGAGCCCCATTCAGTCGTGTTTATCTGTAGACAATAGCTCGCTTCATACAGTCAGAGGAACGTCTGTATAACGGCTCAAGTAGAGAAAGTAGACAGTGAGTGAAAACTTTGCAGCAGACGGGAGAGCAGGCGCACAGATGGTCCAAGGTGTTGTCACGATGCCGGACGTTGGTTGTCATGAAGTTAGCGGCTAGTTCTGTATACGCAGTCGTAAACCAATGATGTCACTCTTTCAATAGTAAACACGGTAGTCACGATTTGGATCTCTGCGTCTGAAGACAGCCTACACACAAGCAGACGTACTTTAAATGCACTTAGTTGTAATACAGTAATAGTAGTAATACAATTTTATTTAGCGTAAGATTCAAATATTACAGAGGTTCAATGTGGTTTAAGGACATTTAGGGAAACAAAAAGCATTGTCTCAACCACACAGCCCAGGTACCTTTGACTGCACAGACAGTAGTTGTTTTACCCATCTTTTGGAAACATCGACAGTTTGTAAGTCACACACATTCACAAATACTTGAACTCCTATACATCTGAGGACTTTGTGTCCTTACATTCATTCCCTAACCCTCATCACTAGATACCAACTTCAACTCTAACCTTAACCCTCTTTTCCTAATGAGGTCTGGAAAACGGTCCTCACTTCTCACCAATTTTGGGGGTTTTCTATTCTTGTGGGGACATTACACATACTAAAAGCAAAGATCTTACACACACACACACACACACACACACACACACACACACACACACACACACACACAGCTGGTTTGGCAACTAATGTCTCTGTATTGTGCCCCTGGTTGCCAAGTTTCCATAAAAGAAGTAAATAAGGTGTCAAGGTTCTGTCTGGGGCCCTGGTCACCGACGGCAACACAGCAGACCAGAAGCACCAATCAAATTGCTCCATGCCCAAAAGCAATGTCCGCCCGACGACCACAGAACAAAACAAGATATGGGGTTGGACCAACAGTTGTAGAATAAGTGGTAGCTTCATTTAAATTGCTCATTTCCCTTGTTCCCTCTCTCCTTTCTCTTGCTCTCTCCACCCCCGCTCCATCCACAGGCACATCATCACTCCCAAGACAATGTAAAAGGAGAGAGAGACAGAGAGAGAGAGAGAGAGAGAGGCTGGGTGACAAACATGGAGGAGTTGTGACACAGCAAGGCTGAGAGGGGGAGAGAGAGAGAGAGAGAGAGAGAGGGAGAGAGAGACAGCTGTACAGAGGGTGATTATGAGAGGGAAGTTGTGGCCAAGTCTGCCTCTCTGGTCTGTTTGACACTAGATGGCAACGTTTTGCTGCACAGCTTCTCTCTCTCTCTCTCTCTCTCTCTCTCTCTCTCTCTCTCTCTCTCTCTCTCTCTCTCTCTCTCTCTCTCTCTCTCTCTCTCTCTCTCTCTCTCTAGCCTCTCTTCATCTCCTGTCTGTTATTGACTCCTTGTTGCTTAACAATAGACCCTCTAGGGGGGGTGTATATGAGTGTTACTGTGTATCTGGCTGGGATGGGGGGTGGGGAGAGGAGAGAGAGGTACAGCCCCCCACCCCCCCCCCCCCCACATCGCTCCTCCTCCTCTCTCCTCGTGGAGCCCCAGCTCTCTCTGGAACTGGAGGTGCTGAATCAGGCGGTTGGGCCGAGGGGGAAATCCTGCTTATCGGTGTGGAATTTTATTATTTTCGACTATTTGGATCATGATGTCTCCCCGCTCTCCTTCCCTCCCTCTTCCTCCTTTTCACCTTGTCACGCAAACGCAGGCTTTTCTCATACAGCCTCATCTCTATCTGTCTATCTGTCTGTCTCTCCCTCCCTCTCCCCTTCCTTCCCCGTGCTGCCTCACCCCTGCATATCACACTAATCAACCTTTTCAACTTCTAACTTCCACTCCTCACCTAGTTTTTTCCTCTTGTACGTGTAATGTATCTGTCAGCATTCTAGACGTATAAATCTTCAGAAGGAAGGAATGGGCTGATACACTAATTAGTGTGTGTGTGTGTGTGTGTGTGTGTGTGTGCGTGCCTGTGCACATGTGTTTGCGGTGAGCCTAATAAAAGGAGAAGCTTTCCTGGCAATCTGGTGATAAGCATCACTGAAAGGCCCCCCATCTCACTAGGTGTCTCCTGATTTTGAAAAGTAAAATTGTGTGTGTGTGGGTGTGTGTGTGTGTGTGTGTGTGTGTGTGTGGGGGGGGGTTTCATAAGGAGTGGAGAGAGAACAGATCAGGGTCTTAACCATCCGGATTGGAATCATACACGTATACCTTTATTTTTTTATTTATTTTTTTTGAATGGTTTCAGTTGAGGTTGAGGCTTTCTGTCATTTCTCTTTCTTCCTTTCTCTCTCTCTCTCTCTCTCTCTCTCCCCCTCTCTCCCCCTAACCTGATCGATCCTCCCTAATTTCCCACATTTCCTCCAGGTTCCCCTCATTACATAGCCACGGCAACACACACACACGAGCGTGCGCAACAACAACACAGCCACACATGCGCACGCTCGTAAACCCCCTTGATTACTCCTGACCCCCTGACCTGTAATGACACGGCTGCCACTTTGATCAGCCAATCAGCATGCGGCGCCACCCAGGTTCTCAGCGGGGCTGCCACTGGCCTGATAAAGCCCTCTGATAGGCCCCTGCTGATGCATTTCCTGTTTTGGTGTGCTTCTTCGTTTTTTATATTTTCTCCACCAGCTGGTCCCCGCATTCCTCAGAGTCAGGGAGGGGGCAGGGGCAGTGCTTGGATGTTTATGTTGCGTGTGTGTGTGTGTGTGTGTGTGTAGGGGTGAATGTGTGTGTTTTTGTGTAAGGGTGTGTGTGTGTTGGGTAGCCTAGATAGTTGGGTTTAGGGGCGGGGGGGGGGGGGGGGAAGGGGTCAGGGTATGCGATGGTTGTTTACATGCGTTTGCGGGAGAGAAATGGGGTACGTTGTGGGGGTTGGTGGGTGAATGACATAGATGGAGGGGATAATGATTGTGGACAGCTGTGTGTGTGTGTGTGTGTGTGTGTGTGTGTGTGTAATGGGGGTAGATGGTTGAGATAGGGGAGGTTTAGGTATGATTGGACTTTAAGGTATGGAGGCTGGGTGGGTGTCTGTGACCAAACCGAGGCCTACGTGATGCACCAATTAAAATGCTTTGTTGCCGCCGATCATTTGTAAGTGAACCGTGTTATGTTTGAGTATTACCGCGTATTATTGTTGTTGTCCTCTGAGCGTCCAGCGCTAGGCCAGATGGGTGTAAACGTCTTTGTGGGTGGGTGCGTGTGTATTTAGATAGTGATGATCTTTTCCTGAGTGCTCTGTTACCAGGGTCCGATGTCTCCAGTAGCAGACATGCCCAGACATGAACGAACACGCACACACACACACACACACACACACACACACACACACACACACACACACACACACACACACACACACACACAGAATCTCTCTCTTTTGTGGTCTCTGGGCAGTAGCATTAGCATGTGTGACTAGCACGTCAGAGGGTCCCTGTGATAAATCCTTAAGTATTTTCAGTTGAAACCAGAGTCAGTGTTCACCCACCAGCCTGGCTCTACTCTTTGTCCACACACACACACACACACACACACACACACACACACAGTGCCAATTTTTTAAGGACTAATAATATGAGACATGGACACACACATATATATATTACTAGTGCTGGCCAATGGTGACCAAGTTATTTGTTGGCAGGCTGTGGAGGAGATGTCATTGTAATTGAGAGTGTAATTGGTGGAGGGAGGGCCGGGGTCATGACCCTGAATGAGCCCACAGCAGGATGCTATTGGTTAGTGGTCTGCTCTCAATGCCACTTATCTCTCTTTCTGAAGAAGAGATGAGAGAACGAGGGAAGTGAAGTCATCTCCTCATTCCCTGTGTTTTTCAGTCATTTTGGTCTTTTATCCTGCTCAGCTGCTATTTGGTTACCGCCTCTCGTTGAAGGAATTTGACATTGCACCGTTTAGTTTAGTGATTTCTAATTTTCTTCTATTTTCACTTATATTATACTTTCTTTGGCAGGTCTCTCTCAAAATAACTAACGTCAGTGGGACTACCTGGTTGAATAAATCGATAGATTAGGGTCTTTTCTCATTTTAGCTCTCATCTCATTCGTTCCCTGAGAGATCAAAAGTCCAGTTTTATCTATCCTCTCTCTCTCTCTCTCTCTCTCTCTCTCTCTCTCTCTCTCTCTCTCTCTCCCCCCCCCCCCCCCCCCCCCCCCCCTATTCCTGGAATGGTTTATACCAGGATGTCTGGACAGAGGTACACCAGGGCAGAGTATTGGCTGTGTGTGTGTGTGTGTGTGTGTGTGCATGCACGTCAATGAGATAGAGTGAGAGTGAATGCTTGGCCCACCCAGGGGCCTGGCAGCAGGAGCTGTTTACAATCATCAGTCTGCATCTCCTTTCCCTTCTTTTCCTCCTCTTCCTCTTTTCTTCCACTTTTCTCCCCCCCCCCCCCCCGCCGTGAATGCGAATGAAAATGAACTCTTAAATAATCCCAACATTCGGCGAGTAGACGTTCCCAACAAGCCCGATGT